>JAXIVJ010002527.1:0-107918 GCA_036785665.1 Chirona hameri
ATATATATATATATATATATATATATATATATATATATATATATATATATATATATATATATATATATATATATATATATATATATATATATATATATATATATATATATATATATATATATATATATATATATATATATATATATATATATATATATATATATATATATATATATATATATATATATATATATATATATATATATATATATATATATATATATATATATATATATATATATATATATATATATATATATATATATATATATATATATATATATATATATATATATATATATATATATATATATATATATATATATATATATATATATATATATATATATATATATATATATATATATATATATATATATATATATATATATATATATATATATATATATATATATATATATATATATATATATATATATATATATATATATATATATATGTTTAACTGACGTATGTCTCCCTAAGTGGTTGCTATTTCCAAACACGCACGCCACCTGCACACACTTTGGAAATATGCGACGGGGGGGGGGGAATAGTCCCCCCTCGTTATCGCCGGAACCAATTATCTCAACGAGACGCACAACACGGCATTTGAAAGCTCTCAATGAGACACATCTAAAGCATACTCGAAACTTTTGAATTGAGGTCGCATATCAGGTCAAGGTCGGGTCAAAGGTGAAGATGGAAGCATTTGAGTATATGGACCATACTTTCCATTCAAAGTCTTTGCTTGCGACCATGATCACCCAAAGTCCTCCTAAAGGTATAATACACATCCTGAATGAATTCAAATCAGACTGATGGCAAAGGTTAAGGTCAAGGTTAGGTCACAAAAGGTCACTATACGCAGAACATTTCCGAAAGTCATGCAATACATGTGTTATAGACTATTTTACACGTAGCATTCGATAGTGATGGTCATTTTACCATCTGACCTCATTTAAGTGAAATTAATGTCAGGGGTGGCGCCACAGATTTTTGCCAGGGGTGGCAAAATTGACTGAGTATGTACGCATGTATTCTCTACTGGGACAGTGCTATTACGGAAGTATACAATACTTAACCTCGCGACAAACAAGATTAAAACCCAACACATTTCGTCCTATTTTTGTGTTATTAATTAGCTGATATCTATTCTTGCAAGTTCTTCAATTATATTTAGCACATTTTATTTTGATACCGGACCCATACATTATTACTAGCACCCCACGATGAATTAACTATGTATCGCGTTTTTCAGATGGTAGACATGTATCGCGTTTTACAGATGGTAGACAATTTATAATTCTCAAATAATAGCTTCTGTAAGTATAATCTTGGAACTCAGTACGTTGGACGGGAATTAGGAGAAGAAACGAGTATACTCGTTTCTTACATATATGTAAGGAAAAGTTTAAATGTTGAGGTGGGTAGAGGTAAAACACCGAATATAGTACAATTATTTTGCTATTATTTCGTAGTTGGTATAAACATGCAAGCTTATTAATGTCAAGACAATTATGACATATAAAGACATAGGAACAGCAAACACACAAACACTGGTGGACGCGTTTCGTCTTACAGAATTCCTCGGCACCGTATGATTAGACGATTAGAGCTGATTAAAGCTGTTCCTATGTCTTTATATGTCATGCAAATTTATTCACACACATTCATTCACTACTTTCAAACGGCGTATGTGATAAACTTCTTTCAGAACAAAACTAGATATTATTAGATAAATTACAAAAACATCGCAATACACGAAGACATATCGCGTGAAAGAAACGTGCAAGCAACCAGCGCCCGACATGAATCGATGCAGGAGGCGACGGTTAGATATTGATAAACAATTAGTTTACCCCGCGCACTGCCAGTGGGGCAGATATCCCCCCACACCCCCTGAGGATTTTCATGAATAGCGGAAAACGGCGGCGCGCAGAGCCGCCAAATTTGGCATGACTGTCTGGGCATCAATACCCCACATTGTGTGATACTTTTGACCTAAGGGTAGGGCTGCGGAGTCGACATAGTTTTAGCAACTCAGACTCAGACTCAGACACCGGTCTGAAAAAATAGACTCCGACTCCGACTCCGACTCCAACTCCGACTCCGGTCTATATCCGTTCTCCAATCGCATGCTAAGCAATGTCTGCAATTCCATCTATTTTTCCGTTTGTTTTTATTCCTAACAGTATGGAGAACAATGCTGCGCCGCCCGAGCACGGGCGCGGCGTGCCGGCCGCGCGTCCAGCCCAGTCGCGCTCGTCTGCAGGCGGCGGAATAAAATGAAGATAAGAACGTGAGACCAGGACCAATGTGTATGTCTCGTCAAGACGCGTTCGACATTGTGCAGCACGACATACCTGGTTCACCACATGACCTTAAATTACCTTGACCTGGGCTCAAATGTTGAATTTGACTTAGGTAACCTGGTCATCATGGTATGATTCGAATCTCCTTGACGAAGCGAGCACGATGATACTAAAATGGGCGCCGTGTGACCGTAAGAGTCGGTGCGTCCAAAGCCCCAATCATCATCCGATGACGTGAAAAGTATTGCCCTTTCTTCATCAGGCGCAAATCTACCGCTAGTTGAGTCAACTTTCCACTCGATTCATTTTCCACTAATTTTCTTTCGAAAGGGGTGTAAAGTTAATGTCCCTAGGCCGACGACTATTCTACCGACGAAAGTAATCGCCAATTGCCAAAAAGTCGACTCCGACTCCGGGCTGGAGTGGGGGTCGGTAAGGTTTTAGCGACTCCGATTCCGACTCCGACCAAAACTGCCGACTGCGACCGACTCCGACTCCGACATCGACTCCGACTCCGCAGCCCTGTCTGAGGGTCATCATTTATTGTCGGGGGCTCTGATGCCGACCCAAGAAGGGGAACCGAACAGAGTTCGCCACGGGCTGGGCTGGCCCTATGGGCCATGGGCCGGGCCTGGGCTGGACCTCAACTTTAAGGAAATCACCGGGTTCTGGACGGGGCTGAGAATGTTGAAGCTCAGGTCAGAGCTGAAAAATATTCCAACCAGCAGTTCACTTCCACAGCAACACTCTGTTACTCTGGCTGTGGCTTTTTGTTTGTTTTTGGCTAGCATCGTTGGTGCATTGTTTCACATTTATAGTATACAAGTAAATATGCTAGGATAGTGATCGCAAATTTTGTGAGAAATATTTATATACTTAATCTGAACGGGCCGGACCGGGCCTGGGCCTCAATATTATAAATTTGACCGGGCCTGGTCCGGACCTGGGGTTGGTGTTCATGGGCCTGGGCCGGGCTGGGCTGAGGGTTGGTGGGCCCGTGACGAACACTGGAACCGAATGACCTTGCCAGTAGCCAGACTCCAACCCGGAACCCATTAGATTCCGAGTCCAACGCTCTACCGACTGAGCCACCCGGGCCCCTCTTTTTCACCTCTTCGAGGCATGTCACATGTGGTTTTCTTCCATAACTCTTTACCAAACAAAGGTAGAGCAATGAGGGCTTCACCATTGTATTTGACTCGATGAGACGCATCGATTGATGGGAAATTTGGTCTTGACCTGACCTTGATCTGACCTCAGGTTAGGTCATTTTTTATATGACCCAACTAAAGGCCACTCAATGTATCATTCGGTGTACCTCGGCGAGAGAAACGCAATGATGAAAACCGTGTTCTCTACCCTGTCCCTGTCAAAAGTTATTTGTGGAAAATAATTCAGCATAAATAAGCTCGCTATTTGCTCCTGACTGGGATGGCCTGTGGCTGGTGGCAGCGGTCGCACTCAAGGTCAGATGACGTCAGAAAGCGGGGCGGACCGTGTCCAGGTATGGCGGGCACGTAAAACTTTCGCTTCTAAATTCTGCCGGACGCCAGAAATTGCTTGATCGGGTGGTGAGGTCAGGGCCTGCGCAACAAGCTATGCTTAGCGCGGGGTCTGACCTCGGAAATCCATCCATTCAAAAACATTCGGACTAAATTTATTTAAAAAAGAAGAAAAAAACATTTCTTAGAATATTTGAAGTTCAATGGCTTCTGCTGACCTAACTATGGATCTTATGTCAATTATGATGGAACCACCGTGACAGCAAATTCAATTATCTTACGAACCTTTGTTTGTGTGTCGCTAAATCTTTAAGTTATCGAGATATATACGGGTTTGTTAAGGACACCCATATAAAGCCGAAATTTTACTTCGATGAACTCTGGTGACCTCAATATTGACCGGCCTAAAAATGGCCGGTATACTTTCGATATAGCTTGTCTCGAGCTATCTAATGCAGCTTTCTGCTTATCGCAACACCGTGTGGTTTTCGAGATCTTAGGAGGGGGGATATCCATGATCCGCCCCCCCCCCCCCAGCAGTCCGTGGTTGGCTGTGCACGGGTTAAAATTAATTATATTTTATTTATTTAAAATTATTATATTACGCGTCTGTCCTGGCCTTCTCCGCCTCTGCCATGTCGTGCCCTGCCTCTGCCCTGCCCTGCTCCACCATCTGGCTTGCCCTGCCCCATCTCTGTCTTGCTTTGCCCTGCCTTGCCTTGCTCTGTCCTACCTTGCCTTGCCCTGCCCTGTCCCACCCTATCCTGCCATGTCCTGCCCTGCCCTGTCTTGCCTCTGCCCCGCCTCTGTCCCGTCCTGTCCTGCCCTGTCCCTTTCTGTCCTGTCCTGTCCTGTCCTGTCCTGTCCCGCCCTACCCTGCCCCGCCCTGCTTGGCCCTACTCTGCCCGTTGCCGCCACCCTGTCCTGCCCCGCCCAGTGGTGCCGGCACAGCTGTTGCATTGGCGTGCTCTCGGTTAGATAAGACAAGTTAGATTTCCCGATACAGAGCGAAAGTTTCGGTCAAATTGGCGAATATTATGGTCATGCCTAGATAGTATAGTTTAAATAGCACAAACGTGACTAAAATTTGCATTGGTCGACGGAGGGAACTGTTCCATATGTTCGCAGCGGTCGGAATCCACAATTCTGGTAAAACAGCACCGGTAAAACTTTGACGGTGGCCTAAATTTTAGGGGTGTCAATGCCACCCCAGTGTCACGGCAGGGGTGGCAGTCTGCCACCTCTGCCCCTATGGTGGTGCCGCCATTGGTTAGTGTCAAGCTTAGGTCAAGTCCAGGTCACACATGTTCAAAATTTGAAATTGATAAATATAAATACAAAATGCATGTTTCTAGACTATATTTGTCTTGAAAATACAGTACTGGCATCGATTTGTCTTTATCAGGTCCATAAAAGCCCAAAAACGCAATTTTACAGTATGACGTCGTGAGTCACATCTGGTAAAAATTTGAAATTGATAAATATAAATACAAAATACATGTTACTAGACCAGTTTTATCTAAAAAATTAAGTGCTGCCATTTATTTGTCTTTATCTGGTCAATAAAAGCCAACAAGCAATTTCACAATATGACGTCACTAATACTTAGGGAGCCAGAAGTCAGTCAAAAAAGATTATATTTATTTGAAATTTGTTTTGTATATTGCTTGAACACCATTCTTTCACATATATTCTGTTTTTTATATTTGTAAAAAAAAAAGTTTTTCCCCCAAAAATGAGATTTGTTCCCCAAAAATGGGAACAAAAACCAAAGACTTCAAAATTAAGATATAGCAGTTTGATATAACGTTCAATTTCCTATATTTTTGTGCTTTTGGTTTTAGTTTATCATAAAATGTCACCATTTTACAGCTGCTTTAATGTTGGGTTATTTTATCGCTAATTTTGCGTTAAGTGACGTCACAAAATGGTGCATATCTTTAAAAGAAAAAATAGACGAAATAGCTTAAATTTGTGTAAGCCGACGTAGAATTGATGTAAGAGAAGGTACCAAAAGTGTCAGGCTGATATCTTGAACAGTTTTTAACCTTATTTGTAACAAGGGGGGGGCGGACTTCCCCTTTCATGTTTTTTTTGCAGATATCTCCAGAACGGCTGAGAGCAGGCTCATGAAATTTTGGGAATTTTCCTAAAATAGATTTCCACATATGGAGTACAAATCTTGTGTTCTTAACCTGAACAGAGGCGGCTCCAGGTCACGGTTTTGGGAGGGTTCTGCTTCTCACGGTTTTTCTGCTTCTCACGAATCTTCACGGTTTCTTCCTGCTTCTCACGGATTTTTCTGCTTCTCACGGATCTTCACGGCTTCTTCCTAACTGCCTCAAGTATGACAGAGCTACATCGGTTTATGGTAATTGAAACAAGTGCAAATTGGTTGATGTTAATGAAATATCATAAAATTTGCATGGCAGAGGCGGTTTCAGGGGCTTGAAAAAGGGGGGGGGGAGGATCCAGGAAGTATCAAATGCTTGGTGGGAAGCCAATAGAGCGATGTAAGGGGCTTTTATAGCTATCAAGATGTAAAATATAGCTTCTCCTTCCATTATTTGCATAATTTATTACATATAGAGTTGCAGGGGCGTGTTCAGGCACATGAAAAGCGGGGTGACTGGCATGGTGATGACGATATGCCAGTGATTTCGGCGTAATAGACGGTTAGTTTATAATGATATATGCACATATGAGGCCAGGAGAGGGGGGAATTAAGACATTTTTGGCAGAGGCGCGCTCAGGAATGGAAGAAAGGGGGTCATATTATTGCAAGGAAACTAAGATGCATGGGCCTGCAATGACATAACATACTGCAGTTTTCGGATGAAAAATGCACCACCGGGTACTCTACGAACGATTATAAGATAATAGGCGAGTCCAGGTAGTGTAAAAAGAGGGTAAGCAATATGAATTGAAGTTGTAAGTGAAAAAGTCACTGTTGACTAGTCACTGTTGACTAGTTAGTATCATAATAGCGGATAATATATCTATCAAAAGGTATTGCGCCTCCCCAGTTTGGATCCTGGTTGTCCAGATCCTGGTTGTCCAATCCAGTTTGGATCCAGTTTGGATCCATTCCAGCCTATGATGAAGTACAACATGCAAAAAGGAACTATCTACGATCAGTAACGTATTTATAGTGCTGGGTAGCAACTTGCCTGCGGTTAATTTATTTTCCTATTTGACCTCCCTCTTTCACTAAACTGGTACCCGCCTATGGAAAAAATATGCTTTATAACTGGTTTTGCTAATGTCACAATAGCACACCATTTAATTTATCAAAAGAACAACATAACAAAATGAATGTATTACGCATTTACTTCAACCCCATTTTGTGTGACCTGCACACGCCTATGATTTTTGAATTTTAAAAAGTCACCACCAGTTATTCATCTCCAATTCAATCTCTATCAATTCCCATTGGTTGCGTTTAAAATCGGTTGATAAACATGACAGCGGTGTTGGATCACAAATACTTCTATTTTTTTAGTTTTTACCCCATTGTTGCCCCCTATCACCAATTTAGGATTTTGTTTTTAGAAATGTAGATCGTGTTGAGGGGAATCAAACGCAGTTTGATTTTGGCAAATCGGACGGGTAGATCTCGAGATCTCCGGGGGGATCAGCCCCCCCCCCCCCTGTTACAAATAGGGGTGGCCAGGATCTTGTTACATATAGGTTAAGTAATCACGAATAAACGACAGTGGGGGCGGGGGCAATATCCCCCCCCGGTCAAGCACGGTTTAAAATGTTAACTGGGGGGTGGCAAATGCCCCCTCAGTGAGCCGTTTTGCCACCCCCCCCCCCCCCCCCCCCCCCCCCCCACCCCCCCCCCCTCCCCCAGTCAATACATTTTGGCCACCTTGAGTTCATTAATTCTACGCAATTTTTCGCTTGATAGGTATTCAAATAAAATGAAATATACTTACCTGTTAGTAAATTTATACAAATCCAATGATAAATTCCATGATATTCTTAAGTTTGAGTATTTCCAGCCAAAATAAGCATCTTTTAAATGATTTCCGAAATATGATGAATTTCAATATCCTTTGAACAATTGCTCATTAACGGCAGTGTAGGGGAGATCGGGGTTCTTGGACCAGGAACGTCGCCACAAAATTTGGAGTGAGTGGGGGAGGTAACTTGGTGGTTGTCCCCCCCCCCCCACAACTCCCATAGGGTTAATATTAAAATCCTGCTAATCTTGCAGTGTCCGGAGGGATCTTGGGAGGTCGGCCCCCTGGCCCCCTCGGGTGGCGACGCCCATGGTTGGATCAGGGGAGATATTTCCATAATGCTCACAGATATTGCTCAGAAATCACTGTTGCGCATGCCCATTATCCTATCTGCTTTTCCACTAAGGCTCTTTGCATTTCGAGGCAGGTGCAATTTTATCACTGAAAATGTGTTTTTGTGTATCTTACACAAAAGCGCCGTGCGGAGGGGGGGGGGGGGGGGGGGGGAGGGGTGAGTTAAGACGCCCCCATAAAGTTTTTTTTCGAGGATAGCGAAAAAACGGCGGCGCCAGCGTTATTTGGCACAGCTGTAGGGCATCAATTACCCACATTGCGTGAAAGGTTTGACCTCGGGTCATCTCAGCTCAGGGTCACCAGGTCACTTCAAGTGACCTTACCTCTATAAATTGTTTGTGGTCGTGCTGAAGCCACCGTGTTTGTCCGAGAGAGTTGAAAGTTGCATGATTTAATAGGACGATAAGTACCTACAATTCGCTTATCTCGGATTTGTATATCGCTGGCCAGGTCAATTTCGTGACCTCCCATTAGAGTCAATGGTTAAAATATAAAAAATCTTCCTATTCAGAGAATATGCATTAGATAAGGTCAATTCTTTCACAATCATGTTATTTTAGCTCATTCTTGATGACACAGGTGCGATTAGTTCTCAGTGACCTCTGCAAGGTCAGCTGAGGTCATCTTAAGTCACCATCATTTGTGTTGCCAATAACTCTTAATATAATCAAGATAAAGACGCACGAATACCATCGTGCTGTGTTTGTATCGTCGAGTCGCATCACCCCATATGCAACATTACCTACATGGGTCACCAAATGACCTTTTCCTGAGGTCCAATTTTGAAGATGACCTAACCCGGTCACCATAATTTATTCAAAGTGTCTTGATGAGACAAGCACGATGGTGTCAAAATGATTGCTTTATGTTTCAATCGATACGAAGTTATTCACGAAAACAACTTTTTTTTGGTGTGGAAAATGCCATCTTGACCTCTGGTGACCTCTGGAGCCTAAACTATTGACCTGAGCTAAAATTTGAGTGCACAAATGGAAGATTATATTTTTCAGGAGCTGTCGATTGTTTTTTTCTTTTACGTTTATTCCTAGCTATCATAGGTCCCGAGATATTTGGGGGTTTCTGGAGCAAAGTCCTATACTTGGAAAATTTGACCTTTGATGACCTCTCCCATAAGAGACGAGTTAGAAGGGAAGGGGGGCAGACGCCCCCGTCACGGCGAAGGTGGCGCCGAGCGGCGAGCACCTACACGGCGTTTGTTAACCCTCGCACTGCAGGGGCTTTACGCCGAACACGAACTGCAGGGGGGTTGATTTCCGCCCCCCCCTGATATCTCGAATACTACGCTACGTAGCGAGAAGTGGAAAAAGGCATTTGATAGCTCCATACAAGTTCTATAGAAAGTATTTCAATGTTATTTTAGATCAGGTCAAAATTGAGGTCACCAGAGGTCATCAAAGGTCAAACTTTCCAGTTTGTTTCCTGTTTTAGGACCATCGCTCCAGAAATTCCTATATATCTCAGAAACGATGCTAGGTAGAAACAAACGGAAAAAAGCAAACGCCAGCCAGTTAAATTTTAAATCGCTCATGTGTCCTCAGATTTGATCTCAGATCAATATTTGAGGCTCCAGAGGTGAAAAAGGAAAACAATGTCGTTTTTTTGCTAAATCGTTTTTGCTATTAACTTTTTACTTAATAAAGATAACGGACAACTGTTTACGCCATTGTGTTTATCTTGTCAAGGCGCTTTGAATGATATACATGGTGACCTTGTTAAGTCAACTTAACAATTTGACCTCACGTCAAGGTCAAGTGGTGACCTAAGTAGGTCATGTTGCATATGGGAAGACGTGTCTCGACAAGACAAACACATTGATGTCTGTTTTACTTCTCTATCTTCATTATGTCGGGAGTTATGGACAAAAAAGTGATGGTGACCTCGCATGACCTCAAATGACCCGATAGGGGTCACTGAACAAAAATTACACTTGGATCATCAAGAATATCCTATAATAACATCATCCAGAAGTAATTGGACTAATATCATGCATATCCTTGAAATAGGAAGTATTTGTATATTTCCCCATTGACTTATTATGGGGAGGTTACGAAATTGACCTGACCTTAGGTCACCGATATCAAAATTCCGAGATAAACGAATTGTAAGTACTTATGCCCTCATGACATCATGTAAGTTTCAAACAGATCGGTGAAAACTCTGGCTTTGGCACAACTGCAAACATTTTTGGAGGTGGGGTCACTTGACCTGGTCTGGTGACCTGACCTGAGATGACCCGAGATTATTTTTTTCTTCAAAGTGTGTACAATGATGTCCTGACAGGTGTGCGAAAACCCGGGGGTTCTGCGTGCCGCCGTTTTTTCGCTATCTTTGAAAAACCTGAGGGGGGGGGGGGCGGAAATCAACCCCCCCCCCCCTGCAGTGCGCGGGTTAAGTGCTTTTCTTTCTCCGCGAGGCTTAACTATGAATGTTTTGACTTGATTTCAAAATAGAGACCGGCCCTTGTGATTGGTTGGACCAGAAGACTCCGGAGTGTAATTGCCATATCCCATGCTACCTCGATCGCTTTCGGCCTAATGGCCAAACTCACGCCATGGGATTCTATCTGTAAGAAGACACGTTGTCAATTGTATTCAAAACCATTCAGTACCAGGCGAGCAACAATTTGTATGCATACAGTGATCCCCATCAATATTTGGTCCGTTCCCATTTTTTTTCAATTTTCTTATTTAGGGAAGATGAAAGTAAGACAAGCCTGTGGGGAAAGATGGCCCACGCCTGACCTGACCCGAAGACAGGTCAAGGTCAAGTCAAGGTCGCATTTCACATCGATTGAGGTGCCTCTACAAGCTAAACACAATGGGAAAATCACATTGCCCTACTATTCTGTAAACAAAAGTTATGGAAGAAAAATGACGCATGACCTCTGGGTGAATAGATTTTACCTCGTGAAGGTCGCAGGAAACAAATTTAACATGGATTTTCACATCCATGTGAACATGGTGTTTTGCAAAAGGTTCTTGAGTCTGGTGAAAATTGGGCACATTTGGCCATTTCCTGTGGATTTATGTCCACTTGCATGTTTCTCAATGACATATAATTGGGTGGTCACAAAATAGACTTCACCTTATATCACCGATATAAAAATCATCCGAAATAGCAGAATTGTAGGAATTTATGACCTGAATTAATCCTGTGAGTTTCCAACTGATCGGTCAAACAATCTGGCTGCGACACAACCTTACATTTTTGGAGGTGGGATCACTATACCTGACCTAGTGACCTGACCTGAGGAGACCCGATGTAAACAATGTTACAGAATTTGGGCAATTGATAGGCAAACAGTTGTGCCAAAAATGGCGGCGCGAAATGCCGTCGTGTTCCGCTATTTCCGAAAAACCTAAGGGGAGGATATCCGCCCCCTGTTGTTGCGCGTGTTAACGTCTGCCACACAGATCCCCCACACCTAAAAATTATGTCGATGCCTTTGTATGGATGTATACCTAAGGAACTAGAGTAATAAACCTTGAGTTTCTTCAGTTTCTTCATGCTCTGCATGCCCAACGTAGTACGTGCTCAACCTGACCCACCAGTTGGATCAAATTACCACAACCATGGCATAAGTTTAGCAATACGTAACATTTTATTTCGTGTCATTTGTTAAAGTATATACGTGGGTTTGTGAACATAATTGTTTGTTTAATTACAGAAGGTTAATTTTCGGCCCCTGCCAGTCGTTTTGGGGCTCTGGCTCGATTGTCTCACATGATCCACCGTTGATTATTGAAGCCGTAGTTCCTATTCAATCAAAGCATGAGATTTGAAAGTACTGCAGGATACCTAAACAACATGACCTTGGACATTGGAATTGGACATAGTTATGGACAAAGTGCAAGTACAGAAAGAAGTACTTTGTAGCAATACAAAATTAAATGTTTACACCTATTTTAATGGTATGGCGTGAGTTGTTGGGCGAAAACACGGTTTACTGGCATTTCCCATCTGAGTCATGCTTACGTCTTTTTGCCTTTGTGTGCTATGTTTGGATCTTATGCCCTCCAGTGGTTTCGTTTTCGGACCCTCGCCCTCCGGGGGTGTCCGAAAACGACCCCCCACCTGAGGTTTTTCCTGCATAACTTTTGAGACATGCGGCAAATCTCGCTGAAATTCTTAATAGCTAAATATACAACAATTATACGTATGCTGTAAAAATGTCATTGAAATTAGTAGAGAAATTTGGGAAATAATGATGTTTTAATGACGTCATGTTGGTAGAAAAACGATAAATGTTTGAAAAATCGTAGAAAACAGAATTTTGAAGCAAATTGCAAACACAATATAGAAAAGATATCAAATGTCATTTTCTTTAAAATGGCAAACTCGGATTTTCGAAATTTTGGGTTTTTAACCCCCAAAATTATCAAAACTGATTTTTTTTGGGAAAAATCACCACAAAATAAAAAAATTCAAAGATGTTAAAAAACGGAGTATATGTGAGAGAAATGAGTATGTACAATACTCAAACCAAATTTCAAAGAAATATCTCTATTTTTGACTGAGTGATGGCTACCTAAGTATAAGAAATTCATGCAGTCATTTTTTAAATATCTTTTTTGAACTTTTTTTGGCCAGATACGAATAAATAATTACCTTTTCTGTATTTCTGAGACAAAACTGGTCTAGGAACATGCCTTTTTATTTACATTTATCAATTTCTCATTTTGAGGTTTTCTGACTGAGCAAAATTGCTGTTCTGGACGTGGTCGATCGAGGTCATTCACTTGACCTGGAAGGTCACTCATTGACCTGAAACCTAAAAATACCGTTAGATTCAAAACATGACGGGCAACATGTTGGTTCTTACCGCGTTGCTCTATGTTGCTTGGTTTGGAAGTTAACAGGGGGTCGTTTTAGGACCGCTCCCCGTAGGGCGAAGGTGAGAAAGCTCCCGTAGGGCGAGGGTTAAAATAGGCCCTGCCACCATCTCGGTTGTGACATGACCGACTTCACAGATGACTGCGGATTTCAGCTCCTCTGTTGTCCAAGGCTTGGCGGCATGCACCCGATCCTTGACGAAGTCCCACATGACAAAATCGAGTGGCTGAGGTCCGGTGAGTTCGGGGCCCATGAGATGGCCGTCTTGTGGCTGATATGGCGGTTCGGAAAGTGGGCTTGCAGCCATTCGAGTGAGGCCCGAGCGGTGTGAGACACGAGCGGCAAGCTTACTTTCGGAACTGCCATATCAGCCACAAGACGGCCATCCCATTGGCACCGAACTCACCGGACCTCTGACCACTCGATTTTTCTTCATGTGGGACTTCCTCAAGGATCGGGTGTATGTCACCAAACCTCGGACAACAGAGGAGCTGAAAGCAGCAATCATTCTTGAAGCCGGTCGTGTAATAACCGAGATGGTGGATGGCACCATCACCCACTTGCAGGAGGTCCTGCTGCCCATGATCCTGCAGCACCGGGTCGCGCACCTAGAGCACCTGCTTTAAGAAGCTGCTGTGGGACGGTGTGAAGGCCGATAGTCAACATTGCTGGCAAATGTGTTATGGCATATTATTCCAAGTCGAGTGGTATTTGAATGTAGATCCTGCGATGTTTAATAAACACATTATTAAGAAAAGTCTGAGTACACTTTATTCGTGGACACCCTGTACATAATACATTACACGTGCATAAGGCATGCATTGCATGAAGCAGACGGAGCGAGTTGTTGCATTTGTGTCCGGCAACTGCTAAACATTGTTGTTTGCTTCAATAGTAAAGGATTATACTTACCTGCACCTTTATGTGGCTCTCAGTGAACAACACAGTTACGACCACTGACATAAGTATATATTTTTTCCCTGATTCTCACAGGATCGTTGCGGAGATGAATTCGAAGTCAACGCACTTGCTTATCCCAGCCGGCATTTATTTGTGTTTCTGATTCTCACAAGATCGTTGCGGAGATGAATTCGAAGTTAACGCACGTGCATATCCTAGCCGGCGTTTATTTTTGTTTATTTATAAAAGGTGATAGTTTCTTCAGTTGTGTCAATTATTCTCACGTAGCCTATACCATGTGTTAATTTACGACAAAATGATCAGTGCATACCTTTGCATAACCAGTGCAGTGATACGGAAGTTATCCCTCAAACACTTAGCCCAAGCAAGCATTCAATAATTCGAAGTTGATGAAGACGGATTTCGGCCCATCTGTAAGACTACGTTCGTTCGACCGCTTCGCGTTCTCACTCAAACGGTGTTAATTCTTTACATTACATTATACACCCTGCACACGGTGGTTATTACGAAGGTGCCCCTGAGGCTGCGCCCCTGAGGCTATACAGTGACGTTGGCGCCACCGGCGCCCGGCACCGCAGACCGGGCGTTCCAAGTGAACCATGTCACGCAGCAGATGGCCGCTGTCTTTCTCCGTGCACTGATGGCACTTGAGGGTCGATAAAACACTTACAAAACTGAATAAACAGCAAGACAAGGGAGAAGTGAGGGTGAAGGAAACAACGTCACAAGAGAGGGTGAAGTAAACCGCGTCACAAGAGAGGGTGAAAGAAACGTCACAAGGGAGGGTGAAAGAAACCTCGTCACAATGGAGGGTGACGGAAACCTCGTCACAAGAGAGGGTGAAGGAAACCTCGTCACAAAGGAGGGTGAAGGAAACCTCGTCAAAAGAGAGGGCGAAGGAAACCTCGTCACAAGGGAGGGTGAAGGAAAACGCGTCGCAAGGGAGGGTGAAGGAAACCGCGTCACAAGAGAGGGTGAAGGAAACCTCGTCACAAAGGAGGGTGAAGGAAACCTCGTCACAAGAGAGGGTGAAGGAAACCTCGTCACAAGAGAGGGTGAAGGAAACCTCGTCACAAGAGAGGGTGAAGGAAACCTCGTCACAAAGGAGGGTGAAGGAAACCTCGTCAAAAGAGAGGGTGAAGCGAACCGCGTCACAAGAGAGGGTGAAGGAAACCTCGTAACAAAGGAGGGTGAAGGAAACCTCGTCACAAGAGAGGGTGAAGGAAACCTCGTCACAAGGGAGGGTGAAGGACACCTCGTCACAATAGAGGGTGAAGGAAACCTCGTCACAAAAGATGGTGAAGGAAACCTCGTCACAAGAGAGGGTGAAGGAAACTTCGTCACAAGGGAGGGTGAAGGAAACCTCGTCACAAGAGAGGGTGAAGGAAACCTCGTCACAAGAGAGGGTGAAGGAAACCTCGTCACAAGAGAGGGTGAAGGAAGCCTTGTCACAAGGGAGGGTGAAGGAAACCTTGTCACAAGAGAGGGTGAAGAAAACCTCGTCACAAGAGAGGTTGAAGGAAACCTCGTCACAAGAGAGGGTGAAGGAAAACGCGTCACAAGGGAGAGTGAATGAAACCTCGTCACAAGGGAGGGTGTAGGAAACTGCGGCACAAAGGAGGCTGAAGGAAACCTCGTCACAAAGGAGGGTGAAGGAAACCGCATCACAAGAGAGGGTGAAGGAAACCGCGTCACAAGAGAGGGTGAAGGAAACCTCGTCACAAAGGAGGGTGAAGGACACCTCGTCACAAGAGAGGGTAAAGGAAACCTAGTCACAAGAGAGGGTGAAGGAAACCTCGTCACAAGAGAGGGTGAAGGAAACCTCGTCACAAAGGAGGGTGAAGGAAACCTCGTCACAAGAGAGGGTGAAAGAAACCGCGTCACAAGGGAGGGTGAAGGAAACCTCGTCACAAGGGAGGGTGAAGGAAACCTCATCACAAGGGAGGGTGAAGGAAACCTCGTCACAAGGGAGGGTGAAGGAAACCTCGTCACAAGAGAGGGTGAAGGAAAACGCGTCACAAGACAGAGTGAAGGAAACCGCGGCACAAAGGAGGCTGAAGGAAACCTCGTCACAAAGGAGGGTGAAGGAAACCGCGTCACAAGAGAGGGTGAAGGAAACCGCGTCACAAGAGAGGGTGAAGGAAACCTCGTCACAAAGGAGGGTGAAGGAAACCTCGTCACAAGAGAGGGTAAAGGAAACCTCGTCACAAGAGAGGGTGAAGGAAACCTCGTCACAAGAGAGGGTGAAGGAAACCTCGTCACAAAGGAGGGTGAAGGAAACCTCGTCACAAGAGAGGGTGAAGGAAAACGCGTCACAAGAGAGGGTGAAGGAAACCTCGTCACAAGAGAGGGTGAAGGAAACCTCGTCACAAGAGAGGGTGAAGGAAGCCTTGTCACAAGGGAGGGTGAAGGAAACCTTGTCACAAGAGAGGGTGAAGAAAACCTCGTCACAAGAGAGGTTGAAGGAAACCTCGTCACAAGAGAGGGTGAAGGAAACGCGTCACAAGGGAGGGTGAATGAAACCTCGTCACAAGGGAGGGTGAAAGAAACCGCGGCACAAAGGAGGCTGAAGGAAACCTCGTCACAAAGGAGGGTGAAGGAAACCGCGTCACAAGAGAGGGTGAAGGAAACCGCGTCACAAGAGAGGGTGAAGGAAACCTCGTCACAAAGGAGGGTGAAGGAAACCTCGTCACAAGAGAGGGTAAAGGAAACCTCGTCACAAGAGAGGGTGAAGGAAACCTCGTCACAAGAGAGGGTGAAGGAAACCTCGTCACAAAGGAGGGTGAAGGAAACCTCGTCACAAGAGAGGGTGAAGGAAAACGCGTCACGAGAGAGGGTGAAGGAAACCGCGTCACAAGAGAGGGTGAAGGAAACCTCGTCACAAGGGAGGGTGAAGGAAACCTCGTCACAAGAGAGGGTGAAGGAAACCTCGTCACAAGAGAGGGTGAAGGAAACCTCGTCACAAGAGAGGGTAAAGGAAACCTCGTCACAAGAGAGGGTGAAGGAAACCTCGTCACAAGAGAGGGTGAAGGAAACCTCGTCACAAAGGAGGGTGAAGGAAACCTCGTCACAAGGGAGGGTGAAGGAAGCCTCGTCACAAGAGAGGGTGAAGGGAACCGCGTCACAAGAGAGGGTGAAGGAAACCTCGTCACAAGAGAGGGTGAAGGAAACCTCGTCACAGGAGAGGGTGAAGGAAAACGCGTCACGAGAGAGGGTGAAGAAAACCTCGTCACAAGAGAGGGTGAAGGAAAACGCGTCACAAGAGAGGGTGAAGGAAACCTCGTCACAAGAGAGGGTAAAGGAAACCTCGTCACAAGAGAGGGTAAAGGAAACCTCGTCACAAGAGAGGGTGAAGGAAACCTCGTCACAAGAGAGGGTGAAGGAAACCGCGTCACAAGAGAGGGTGAAGGAAACCTCGTCTCAAAGGAGGGTGAAGGAAACCTCGTCACAAGAGAGGGTGAAAGAAACCGCGTCACAAGGGAGGGTGAAGGAAACCTCGTCACAAGGGAGGGTGAAGGAAACCTCGTCACAAGGGAGGGTGAAGGAAACCTCGTCACAAGGGAGGGTGAAGGAAACCTCGTCACAAGAGAGGGTGAAGGAAAACGCGTCACAAGAGAGGGTGAAGGAAACCGCGGCACAAAGGAGGCTGAAGGAAACCTCGTCACAAAGGAGGGTGAAGGAAACCGCGTCACAAGAGAGGGTGAAGGAAACCGCGTCACAAGAGAGGGTGAAGGAAACCTCGTCACAAAGGAGGGTGAAGGAAACCTCGTCACAAGAGAGGGTAAAGGAAACCTCGTCACAAGAGAGGGTGAAGGAAACCTCGTCACAAGAGAGGGTGAAGGAAACCTCGTCACAAGAGAGGGTGAAGGAAAACGCGTCACAAGAGAGGGTGAAGGAAACCTCGTCACAAGGGAGGGTGAAGGAAACCTCGTCACAAGGGAGGGTGAAGGAAACCTCGTCACAAAGGAGGGTGAATGAAACCTCGTCACAAGAGAGAGGGTGTAGGAAACCTCGTCACAAGAGAGGGTGAAGGAAACCTCGTCACAAAGGAGGGTGAAGGAAACCTCGTCACAAGAGAGGGTGAAGGAAAACGCGTCACGAGAGAGGGTGAAGGAAACCTCGTCACAAGAGAGGGTGAAGGAAACCTCGTCACAAAGGAGGGTGAAGGAAACCTCGTCACAAGAGAGGGTGAAGGAAAACGCGTCACGAGAGAGGGTGAAGGAAACCTCGTCACAAGAGAGGGTGAAGGAAGCCTCGTCACAAGGGAGGGTGAAAGAAACCGCGTCACAAGGGAGGGTGAAGGAAACCTCGTCACAAGGGAGGGTGAAGGAAACCTCGTCACAAGGGAGGGTGAAGTGTCACAATGAGGGCAAATAATAGCATTAGCATAGCGTGAACGTAAGCAACGTACTATGGTTCTGACATTACGGGATCAGGCTGGGGTCACGCGGACCAGGCACACGCCGGCCGGCCCGCCGCGGCCATGACAGCGCCGCAGGAGACACGCCGGCCGGCCCGCCGCGGCCATGACAGCGCCGCAGGAGACACGCCGGCCGGCCCGCCGCGGCCATGACAGCGCCGCAGGAGACACGCCGGCCGGCCCGCCGCGGCTCACACGCGGCTCACACGCGACTTTCGTTATACGAGCATATGTATGCAGGCATTACGTAGTAAAATTCATCAGTCAAAGTAGGTACAATAGTACACATAGCCATGGGCGGATCCAGAGGGGGAACCACGGGGCCATGCCCCCCCCCCCCAACCACCTGAAATCGGCTCAAATTTGACACAATTCCTAAGATAATATAAAATCTAAGCAACTTTTACAAAGTAAAGTTTGTTTTAAATCAGTTATCGATGCACAAGCAAGCGAAATCCGATGAGTTTTCAGAATTGTTTGATATTTTTTGGGGGATTCCCCCTCCCCCGAACTGACCCAAACCAACCATTTTGGATCTGCTCTTACGCATAGCAACCAAACTGACACACTCGCGAGGCTTGGGCAGAACGGACGCAACGCTATTCATACTGACATTTAAACAATAGTATCCATAGATTCGTGATGCTCGGGCTCAGCCGCTCAGATGCGCTTCGGCTTTGCAGACGGACTGCACTTATCGCTGTCATGTTCAAGATATTACAAGCTCCGAGATTGACTGACGATTATGCAAACACCACCAGATAGCACTGGCATCTCAAAAGAGCCGGCACCGCGGCCGGGCACGGCCACCCCGGCCCTTAGACGTCACGTGGCAAGGCCTACCCCCCCCCCCCCCCCAACCGGCCCTCAGACGTCAAGTGGCAAAGCCTACCCCGCCTCACCCAGCCCTCAGACGTCACGTGACGTGGTCTATCCCGCCCCACCCGGCCCTCAGACGTCACGTGGCAAAGCCTACCTCGCCCCACCCAGCCCTCAGACGTCACGTGGCAAGGCCTACCCCGCCCCACCCAGCCCTCAGACGTCACGTGACGTGGTCTACCCCGCCCCACCCAGCCCTCAGACGTCACGTGACGTGGTCTACCCCGCCCCACCCAGCCCTCAGACGTCACGTGGCAAGGCCTACTCCCGCCCCACCCGGCCCTCAGACGTCACGTGGCAAGGCCTACCCCCGCCCCACCCGGCCCTCAGATGTTACGTGACGTGGTCTACCCCGCCCCACCCAGCCCTCAGACGTCACGTGGCAAGGCCTGCCCCGCCCCAACTGGCCCTCAGACGTCACGTGGCAAGGCCTACCCCGCCCCAACTGGCCCTCAGACGTCACGTGGCAAGGCCTACCCCGCCCCACCCAGCCCTCAGACGTCACGTGGCAAGGTCTACCCCGCCCCACCTGGCCCTCAGACGTCACGTGACGTGGTCTACCCCGCCCCACCTGGCCCTCAGACGTCACGTAGCAAGGCCTACCCCGCCCCACCCAGTCCTCAGACGTCAAGTGACGTGGTCTACCCCGCCCTACCCAGCCCCCAGACGTCACGTGACGTGGTCTACCCCGCCCCACCCAGCCCTCAGACGTCACGTGGCAAGGCCTACCCCGCCCCACCCAGCCCTCAGACGTCACGTGGCAAGGCCTACCCCCGACCCACCCGGCCCTCAGACGTCACGTGACGTGGTCTACCCCGCCCCACCCAGCCCTCAGACGTCACGTGGCAAGGCCTACCCCCGCCCCACCCGGCCCTCAGACGTCACGTGGCGAGGTCTACCCCCGCCCCACCCAGCCCTCAGACGGCACGTGGCAAGGCCTACCGCCGCCCCACCCGGCCCTCAGACGTCACGTGGCGAGGTCTACCCCCGCCGCACCCAGCCCTCAGACGTCACGTGGCAAGGCCTACCCCCGCCCCACCCGGCCCTCAAACGTCACGTGACGTGGTCTACCCCGCCCCACCCAGCCCTCAGACGTCACGTGGCAAGGTCTACCCCCCCCCCCCCCCCCCCCCACACCTGGCCCTCAGACGTCACATGGCAAGGCCTAACACGCCCCACCTGGCCCTCAGAACGTCACGTGGCAAGGCCTACCCCCGCCCCACCCAGCCCTCAGACGTCACGTGGCAAGGCCTACCCCCACCCCACCCAGCCCTCAGACGTCACGTGGAAAGGCCTACCCCCGCCCCACCCGGCCCTCAGACGTCACGTGGCGAGGTCTACCCCCGCCCCACCCAGCCCTCAGACGTCACGTGGCAAGGCCTACCCCCGCCCCACCCGGCCCTCAGACGTCACGTGGCGAGGTCTACCCCCGCCCCACCCAGCCCTCAGACGTCACGTGGCAAGGTCTACCCCGCCCCACCTGGCCCTCAGACGTCACGTGACGTGGTCTACCCCATCCCGCCCGGCCCTCAGACGTCACGTGACGTGGTCTACCCCGCCCCAACTGGCCCTCAGACGTCACGTGGCAAGGCCTACCCCGCCCCACCCAGCCCTCAGACGTCACGTGACGTGGTCTACCCCGCCCCACCCGGCCCTCAGACGTCACGTGACGTGGTCTACCCCGCCCCACCCAGCCATCAGACGTCACGTGACAAGGTCTACCTCGCCCCACCCAGCCATCAGACGTCACGTGGCAACGCCTACCCCGCCCCAACTGGCCCTCAGACGTCACGTGGCAAGGCCTACCCCCGCCCCACCCGGCTATCAGACGTCACGTGACGTGGTCTACCCCGCCCCAACTGGCCCTCAGACGTCACGTGGCAAGGCCTACCCCGTCCCACCTGGCCATCAGACGTCACGTGACAAGGTCTACCCCGCCCATCCCAGCCCTCAGACGTCACGTGACGAGGTCTACCCCGCCCCAACTGGCCCTCAGACGTCACGTGACGTGGTCTACCCCGCCTCAACTGGCCCTTAGACGTCACGTGGCAAGGCCTACCCCGCCCCACCAGGCCCTCAGACGTCACGTGACGTGGCCTACCCCGCCCCACCCAGCCCTCAGACGTCACGTGACGTGGTCTACCCCGCCCCACCCATCCCTCTGACGTCACGTGACGTGGTCTACCCCGCCCCAACTGGCCCTCAGACGTCACGTGACGTGGTCTACCCCGCCCCACCAGGCCCTCGGACGTCACGTGACGAGGTCTACCCCGCCCCAACTGGCCCTCAGACGTCACGTGACGTGGTCTACCCCACCCCAACTTGCCATCAGACGTCACGTGACGTGGTCTACCCCGCCGCAACTGGCCCTCAGACGTCACGTGACGAGGTCTACCCCGCCCCAACCGGCCCTCAGACGTCACGTGGCAAGGCCTACCCCGCCCCACCCAGCCCTCAGACGTCACGTGACGTGGTCTACCCCGCCCCACCCATCCCTCTGACGTCACGTGACGTGGTCTACCCCGCCCCAACTGGCCCTCAGACGTCACGTGACGTGGTCTACCCCGCCCCACCAGGCCCTCGGACGTCACGTGACGAGGTCTACCCCGCCCCAACTGGCCCTCAGACGTCACGTGACGTGGTCTACCCCACCCCAACTTGCCATCAGACGTCACGTGACGTGGTCTACCCCGCCGCAACTGGCCCTCAGACGTCACGTGACGAGGTCTACCCCGCCCCAACCGGCCCTCAGACGTCACGTGGCAAGGCCTACCCCGCCCCACCCAGCCCTCAGACGTCACGTGGCAAGGCCTACCCCGCCCCACCCAGCCCTCAGACGTCACGTGGCAAGGCCTACCCCGCCCCACCCAGCCATCAGACGTCGCGTGACGAGGTCTACCCCGCCCCACCCAGCCCTCAGACGTCACGTGACGAGGTCTATCCCGCCCCACCCGGCCCTCAGACGTCACGTGACGAGGTCTACCCCGCCCCAAATGGCCCACGGACGTCACGTGGCAAGGCCTACCCCGCCCCACCAGGCCCTCGGACGTTACGTGGCAAGGCCTACCCCGCCCCACACAGCCCTCAGACGTCACGTGACGTGGTCTACCCCGCCCCACCCAGCCCTCAGACGTCACGTGACGAGGTCTACCCCGCCCCAACTGGCCCTCAGACGTCACGTGACGAGGTCTACCCCGCCCCAACTGGCCCTCAGACGTCACGTGACGTGGTCTACCCCGCCCCAACTGGCCCTCAGACGTCTCGTGACGAGGTCTACCCCGCCCCAACTGGCCCTCAGACGTCACGTGACGAGGTCTACCCCGCCCCAACTGGCCCTCAGACGTCACGTGGCGTGGTATACCCCGCCCCAACTGGCCCTCAGACGTCACGTGGCAAGGCCTATCCCGACCCACCAGGCCCTCAGACGTCACGCGGCAAGGCCTACCCCGCCCCAACCAGCCCTCAAACGTCACGTGACGTGGTCTACCCCGCCCCACCCAGCCCTCAGACGTCACGTGACGTGGTCTACCCCGCCCCAACTGGCCCTCAGACGTCACGTGGCAATGCCTACCCCGCCCCACCCAGCCCTCAGACGTTACGTGGCAAGGCCTACCCCGCCCCACCAGGCCCTCAGACGTCATCATCATCATCATCATCAACATGTTTATTGTTTTATAACATATTTATATGGTATACATAAGGTAGAGCTGGCGCAAAAGCTGGGGAGCTTGACTCTAGGCGCCAACTCTAACACATATCATCAGGTACCTAATGACTCAACCGCCGCCGTATCACTGGTCATCGCGCGCAGCAGATCATACACCGCGCGCCCCGCCTGAGGAGCGGACCCACCAGAGCCTGCACAGGACTACGATTTAATAAACACCAGTGAATCTGTGAGAGTTTTGCAAGTAGTTTTGGAAGTGACGGGCTACCGCGCGGCCGCCGCCGCTACTGAGACTCGTGCCGTGCAACAGGATTTGTGATTGGGTGGATCTGGACTCCTGCGTGAAGTTGTAGTGTAGACTCTGGGATATGTTGCTAATCAATTCGTTTCTATGACAAGTGTATATCGGGCATGAACAGATACAGTGTGTTGTGTTTTCTTGTGGGTGCCCGCAGGCACATACCGGGGAGTCTGACTTTTGAATTATGAACATGTGGGCGTTTAGTTGGGACATATCAGTTCTCAATCTGGTGTGGAGAATGTTGCTTGCTTTAGTTCCATGTGAATAATATAAGGGGGGCTTGGGTATACCTAACTGTATACGTCACGTGGCAAGGCCTACCCCGCCCCACCCAGCCCTCAGACGTCACGTGACGAGGTCTACCCCGCCCCAACTGGCCCTCAGACGTCACGTGACGTGGTCTACCCCGCCCCACCAGGCCCTCAGACGTCACGTGACGTGGTCTACCCCGCCCCACCAGGCCCTCAGACGTCACGTGGCAAGGCCTACCCCGCCCCACCCAGCCCTCAAACGTCACGTGACGTGGTCTACCCCGCCCCACCCAGCCATCAAACGTCACGTGACAAGGTCTACCTCGCCCCACCCAGCCATCAGACGTCACGTGGCAACGCCTACCCCGCCCCAACTGGCCCTCAGACGTCACGTGGCAAGGCCTACCCCCGCCCCACCCGGCTCTCAGACGTCACGTGACGTGGTCTACCCCGCCCCAACTGGCCCTCAGACGTCACGTGGCAAGGCCTACCCCGTCCCACCTGGCCATCAGACGTCACGTGATAAGGTCTACCCCGCCCATCCCAGCCCTCAGACGTCACGTGACGAGGTCTACCCCGCCCCAACTGGCCCTCAGACGTCACGTGACGTGGTCTACCCCGCCCCAACTGGCCCTCAGACGTCACGTGGCAAGGCCTACCCCGCCCCACCAGGCCCTCGGACGTCACTTGACGTGGTCTACCCCGCCCCACCCGGCCCTCAGACGTCACGTGACGTGGTCTACCCCGCCCCACCCAGCCCTCAGACGTCACGTGACGTGGTCTACCCCGCCCCACCCATCCCTCTGACGTCACGTGACGTGGTCTACCCCGCCCTAACTGGCCCTCAGACGTCACGTGACGTGGTCTACCCCACCCCAACTTGCCATCAGACGTCACGTGACGAGGTCTACCCCGCCCCAACCGGCCCTCAGACGTCACGTGGCAAGGCCTACCCCGCCCCGCCCAGCCCTCAGACGTCACGTGGCAAGGCCTACCCCGCCCCACCCAGCCCTCAGACGTCACGTGGCAAGGCCTACCCCGCCCCACCCAGCCATCAGACGTCGCGTGACGAGGTCTACCCCGCCCCACCCAGCCCTCAGACGTCACGTGACGAGGTCTATCCCGCCCCACCCGGCCCTCAGACGTCACGTGACGAGGTCTACCCCGCCCCAACTGGCCCTCGGACGTCACGTGGCAAGGCCTACCCCGCCCCACCAGGCCCTCGGACGTTACGTGGCAAGGCCTACCCCGCCCCACCCAGCCCTCAGACGTCACGTGACGTGGTCTACCCCGCCCCACCAGGCCCTCGGACGTCACGTGGCAAGGCCTACCCCGCCCCACACAGCCCTCAGACGTCACGTGACGTGGTCTACCCCGCCCCACCCAGCCCTCAGACGTCACGTGACGAGGTCTACCCCGCCCCAACTGGCCCTCAGACGTCACGTGACGAGGTCTACCCCGCCCCAACTGGCCCTCAGACGTCACGTGACGTGGTCTACCCCGCCCCAACTGGCCCTCAGACGTCACGTGACGAGGTCTATCCCGCCCCACCCGGCCCTCAGACGTCACGTGACGAGGTCTACCCCGCCCCAAATGGCCCTCGGACGTCACGTGGCAAGGCCTACCCCGCCCTACAGGCCCTCGGACGTTGCGTGGCAAGGCCTACCCCGCCCCACCCAGCACTCAGACGTCACGTGACGTGGTCTACCCCGCCCCACCAGGCCCTCGGACGTCACGTGGCAAGGCCTACCCCGCCCCACCCAGCCCTCAGACGTCACGTGACGAGGTCTACCCCGCCCCAACTGGCCCTCAGACGTCACGTGACGAGGTCTACCCAGCCCCAACTGGCCCTCAGACGTCACGTGACGTGGTCTACCCCGCCCCAACTGGCCCTCAGACGTCACGTGACGAGGTCTACCCCGCCCCAACTGGCCCTCAGACGTCACGTGACGAGGTCTACCCCGCCCCAACTGGCCCTCAGACGTCACGTGACGTGGTATACCCCGCCCCAACTGGCCCTCAAACGTCACGTGACGTGGTCTACCCCGCCCCACCCAGCCCTCAGACGTCACGTGACGTGGTCTACCCCGCCCCAACTGGCCCTCAGACGTCACGTGGCAATGCCTACCCCGCCCCACCCAGCCCTCAGACGTCACGTGGCAAGGCCTACCCCGCCCCACCAGGCCCTCGGACGTCACGTGGCAAGGCCTACCCCGCCCCACCAGGCCCTCAGACGTCACGTGGCAAGGCCTACCCCGCCCCACCAGGCCCTCAGACGTCACGCGGCAAAGCCTACCCCCGCCCCACCCAGCCCTCAAACGTCACGTGACGTGGTCTACCCCGCCCCACCCAGCCCTCAGACGTCACATGACGTGGTCTACCCCGCTCCACCCAGCCCTCAGACGTCACGTGGCAAGGCCTACCCCCCCCCCCCCCACACACACACCTGGCCCTCAGACGTCACATGGCAAGGCCTAACAGGCCCCACCTGGCCCTCAGAACGTCACGTGGCAAGGCCTACCCCCGCCCCACCCAGCCCTCAGACGTCACGTGGCAAGGCCTACCCCCGCCCCACCCAGTCCTCAGAGGTCACGTGGCAAGGCCTACCCCGCCCCACCCAGCCCTCAAACGTCACGTGACGTGGTCTACCCCGCCCCACCCAGCCCTCAGACGTCACGTGACGTGGTCTACCCCACCCCAACTGGCCCTCAGACATCACGTGGCAATGCCTACCCCGCCCCACCCAGCCCTCAGACGTCACGTGGCAAGGCCTACCCCGCCCCACCAGGCCCTCAGACGTTATCATCATCATCATCATCAACATGTTTATTGTTTTATAACATATTTATATGGTATACATAAGGTAGAGCTGGCGCAAAAGCTGGGGAGCTTGACTCTAGGCGCCAACTCTAACACATATCATCAGGTACCTAATAACTCAACCGCCGCCGTATCACTGGTCATCGCGCGCAGCAGATCATACACCGCGCGCCCCGCCAGAGGAGCAGACCCACCAGAGCCTGCACAGGACTACGATTTAATAAACACCAGTGAATCTGTGAGAGTTTTGCAAGTAGTTTTGGAAGTGACGGGCTACCGCGCGGCCGCCGCCGCTACTGAGACTCGTGCCGTGCAACAGGATTTGTGATTGGGTGGATCTGGACTCCTGCGTGAAGTTGTAGTGTAGACTCTGTGATATGTTGCTAATCAATTCGTTTCTATGACAAGTGTATATCGGGCCTTGAACAGATACAGTGTGTTGTGTTTTCTTGTGGGTGCCCGCAGGCACATACCGGGGAGTCTGACTTCTGAATTATGAACCTGTGGGCGTTTAGTTGGGACATATCAGTTCTCAATCTGTTGTGGAGAATGTTGCTTGCTTTAGTTCCATGTGAATAATATAAGGGGGGCTTGGGTATACCTAGCTGTATACGTCACGTGGCAAGGCCTACCCCGCTCCACCCAGCCCTCAGACGTCACGTGACGAGGTCTACCCCGCCCCAACTGGTCCTCAGACGTCACGTGACGTGGTCTACCCCGCCCCACCAGGCCCTCAGACGTCACGTGGCAAGGCCTACCCCGCCCCACCAGGCCCTCAGACGTCACGTGGCAAGGCCTACCCCGCCCCATCCAGCCCTCAAACGTCACGTGACGTGGTCTACCCCGCTCCAACCAGCCCTCAGACGTCACGTGACGTGGTCTACCCCGCCCCAACTGACCCTCAGACGTCATGTGACGTGGTCTACCCCACCCCAACTGGCCCTCAGACGTCACGTGACGAGGTCTACCCCGCCCCAACTGGCCCTCAGAAGTCACTTGACGAGGTCTACCACGCCCCAACTGGCCCTCAGACGTCACGTGACGTGGTCTACCCCGCCCCAACTGGCCCTCAGACGTCACGTGGCAAGGCCTACCCCGACCCACCAGGCCGTCAGACGTCACGTGGCAAGGCCTACCCCGCCCCACCCAGCCCTCAAACGTCACGTGACGTGGTCTACCCCGCCCCACCCAGCCCTCAGACGTCACGTGACGTGGTCTACCCCGCCCCAACTGGCCCTCAGACGTCACGTGGCAATGCCTACCCCGCCCCACCCAGCCCTCAGACGTCACGTGGCAAGGCCTACCCCGCCCCACCCAGCCCTCAGACGTCACGTGACGTGGTCTACCCCGCCCCACCCAGCCCTCAGACGTCACGTGGCAAGGCCTACCCCGCCCCACCAGGCCCTCAGACGTCACGTGGCAAGGCCTACCCCGCCCCACCCAGCCCTCAGACGTCACGTGACGTGGTCTACCCCGCCCCAACTGGCCCCCAGACATCACGTGGCAATGCCTACCCCGCCCCACCCAGCCCTCAGACGTCACGTGGCAAGGCCTACCCCGCCCCAACTGGCCCCCAGACGTCACGTGGCAAGGCCTACCCCGCCCCAACTGGCCCTCAGACGTCACGTGGCAAGGCCTACCCCGCCCCACCCAGCCCTCAGACGTCACGTGACGTTGTCTACCCCGCCCCAACTGGCCCTCAGACATCACGTGGCAAGGCCTACCCTGCCCCACCCAGCCCTCAGACGTCACGTGGCAAGGCCTACCCCGCCCCACCAGGCCCTCAGACGTTATCATCATCATCATCATCAACATGTTTATTGTTTTATAACATATTTATATGGTATACATAAGGTAGAGCTGGCGCAAAAGCTGGGGAGCTTGACTCTAGGCGCCAACTCTAACACATATCATCAGGTACCTAATAACTCAACCGCCGCCGTATCACTGGTCATCGCGCGCAGCAGATCATACACCGCGCGCCCCGCCAGAGGAGCGGACCCACCAGAGCCTCCACAGGACTACGATTTAATAAACACCAGTGAATCTGTGAGAGTTTTGCAAGTAGTTTTGGAAGTGACGGGCTACCGCGCGGCCGCCGCCGCTACTGAGACTCGTGCCGTGCAACAGGATTTGTGATTGGGTGGATCTGGACACCTGCGTGAAGTTGTAGTGTAGACTCTGGGATATGTTGCTAATCAATTCGTTTCTATGACAAGTGTATATCGGGTATGAACAGATAAAGTGTTTTGTGTTTTCTTGTGGGTGCCCGCAGGCACATACCGGGGAGTCTGACTTCTGAATTACGAACATGTGGGCGTTTAGTTGGGACATATCAGTTCTCAATCTGGTGTGGAGAATGTTGCTTACTTTAGTTCCATATGAATAATATAAAGGGGGCTTGGGCATACCTAACTGTATACGTCACGTGGCAAGGCCTACCCCGCCCCACCCAGCCCTCAGACGTCACGTGACGAGGTCTACCCCGCCCCAACTGGCCCTCAGACGTCACGTGACGTGGTCTACCCCGCCCCAACTGGCCCTCAGACGTCACGTGACGTGGTCTACCCCACCCCAACTTGCCATCAGACGTCACGTGACGTGGTCTACCCCGCCGCAACTGGCCCTCAGACGTCACGTGACGAGGTCTACCCCGCCCCAACCGGCCCTCAGACGTCACGTGGCAAGGCCTACCCCGCCCCACCCAGCCCTCAGACGTCACGTGGCAAGGCCTACCCCGCCCCATTTAGCCCTCAGACGTCACGTGCCAAGGCCTACCCCGCCCCACCCAGCCATCAGACGTCGCGTGACGAGGTCTACCCCGCCCCACCCAGCCCTCAGACGTCACGTGACGAGGTCTATCCCGCCCCACCCGGCCCTCAGACGTCACGTGACGAGGTCTACCCCGCCCCAACTGGCCCTCGGACGTCACGTGGCAAGGCCTACCCCGCCCCACCAGGCCCTCGGACGTTACGTGGCAAGGCCTACCCCGCCCCACCCAGCCCTCAGACGTCACGTGACGTGGTCTACCCCGCCCCACCAGGCCCTCGGACGTCACGTGGCAAGGCCTACCCCGCCCCACACAGCCCTCAGACGTCACGTGACGTGGTCTACCCCGCCCCACCCAGCCCTCAGACGCCACGTGACGAGGTCTACCCCGCCCCAACTGGCCCTCAGACGTCACGTGACGAGGTCTACCCCGCCCCAACTGGCCCTCAGACGTCACGTGACGTGGTCTACCCCGCCCCAACTGGCCCTCAGACGTCACGTGACGAGGTCTACCCCGCCCCAACTGGCCCTCAGACGTCACGTGACGAGGTCTACCCCGCCCCAACTGGCCCTCAGACGTCACGTGGCAAGGCCTACCCCGACCCACCAGGCCGTCAGACGTCACGTAGCAAGGCCTACCCCGCCCCACCCAGCCCTCAAACGTCACGTGACGTGGTCTACCCCGCCCCACCCAGCCCTCAGACGTCACGTGACGTGGTCTACCCCGCCCCAACTGGCCCTCAGACGTCACGTGGCAATGCCTACCCCGCCCCACCCAGCCCTCAGACGTTGCGTGGCAAGGCCTACCCCGCCCCACCAGGCCCTCAGACGTCATCATCATCATCATCATCAACATGTTTATTGTTTTATAACATATTTATATGGTTTACATAAGGTAGAGCTGGCGCAAAAGCTGGGGAGCTTGACTCTAGGCGCCAACTCTAACACATATCATCCGGTACCTAATAACTCAACCGCCGCCGTATCACTGGTCATCGCGCGCAGCAGATCATACACCGCGCGCCCCGCCAGAGGAGCGGACCCACCAGAGCCTGCACAGGACTACGATTTAATAAACACCAGTGAATCTGTGAGAGTTTTGCAAGTAGTTTTGGAAGTGACGGGCTACCGCGCGGCCGCCGCCGCTACTGAGACTCGTGCCGTGCAACAGGATTTGTGATTGGGTGGATCTGGACTCCTGCGTGAAGTTGTAGTGTAGACTCTGGGATATGTTGCTAATCAATTCGTTTCTATGACAAGTGTATATCGGGTATGAACAGATAAAGTGGTTTGTGTTTTCTTGTGGGTGCCCGCCGGCACATACCGGGGAATCTGACTTCTGAATTATGAACATGTGGGCGTTTAGTTGGGACATATCAGTTCTCAATCTGGTGTGGAGAATGTTGCTTGCTTTAGTTCCATGTGAATAATATAAAGGGGGCTTGGGCATACCTAACTGTATACGTCACGTGGCAAGGCCTACCCCGCCCCACCCAGCCCTCAGACGTCACGTGACGAGGTCTACCCCGCCCCAACTGGCCCTCAGACGTCAGGTGACGTGGTCTACCCCGCCCCAACTGGCCCTCAGACGTCACGTGGCAAGGCCTACCCCGCCCCACCAGGCCCTCAGACGTCACGCGGCAAAGCCTACCCCCGCCCCACCCAGCCCTCAGACGTCACGTGACGTGGTCTACCCCGCCCCACCCAGCCCTCGGACGTCACGTGACGTTGTCTACCCCGCCCCAACTGGCCCTCAGACGTCACGTGACGTGGTCTACCCCGCCCCAACTGACCCTCAGACGTCGCGTGGCAAGGCCTACCCCGCCCCACCAGGCCCTCAGACGTCACGTGGCAAGGCCTACCCCGCCCCACCCAGCCCTCAAACGTCACGTGACGTGGTCTACCCCGCCCCACCCAGCCCTCAGACGTCACGTGACGTGGTCTACCCCGCCCCAACTGGCCCTCAGACGTCACGTGGCAAGGCCCAACCCGCCCCACCAGGCCCTCAGACGTCACGCGGCAAAGCCTACCCCCGAACCACCCAGCCCTCAGACGTCACGTGACGTGGTCTACCCCGCCCCACCCAGCCCTCAGACGTCATGTGACGTGGTCTACCCCGCCCCAACTGGCCCCCAGACATCACGTGGCAATGCCTACCCCGCCCCACCCAGCCCTCAGACGTCACGTGGCAAGGCCTACCCCGCCCCACCAGGCCCTCAGACGTCACGTGGCGAGGCCTACCCCGCCCCACACAGCCCTCAGACGTCACGTGACGTGGTCTACCCCGCCCCAACTGGCCCTCAGACATCACGTGGCAATGCCTACCCCGCCCCACCCAGCCCTCAGACGTCACGTGGCAAGGCCTACCCCGCCCCACCAGGCCCTCAGACGTTATCATCATCATCATCATCATCAACATGTTTATTGTTTTATAACATATTTATGTGGTATACATAAGGTAGAGCTGGCGCAAAAGCTGGGGAGCTTGACTCTAGGCGCCAACTCTAACACATATCATCAGGTACCTAATAACTCAACCGCCGCCGTATCACTGGTCATCGCGCGCAGCAGATCATACACCGCGCGCCCCGCCAGAGGAGCGGACCCACCAGAGCCTGCACAGGACTACGATTTAATAAACACCAGTGAATCTGTGAGAGTTTTGCAAGTAGTTTTGGAAGTGACGGGCTACCGCGCGGCCGCCGCCGCTACTGAGACTCGTGCCGTGCAACAGGATTTGTGATTGGGTGGATCTGGACTCCTGCGTGAAGTTGTAGTGTAGACTCTGGGATATGTTGCTAATCAATTCGTTTCTATGACAAGTGTATATCGGGTATGAACAGATAAAGTGGTTTGTGTTTTCTTGTGGGTGCCCGCAGGCACATACCGGGGAGTCTGACTTCTGAATTATGAACATGTGGGCGTTTAGTTGGGACATATCAGTTCTCAATCTGGTGTGGAGAATGTTGCTTGCTTTAGTTCCATGTGAATAATATAAAGGGGGCTTGGGCATACCTAACTGTATACGTCACGTGGCAAGGCCTACCCCGCCCCACCCAGCCCACAGACGTCACGTGACGAGGTCTACCCCGCCCCAACTGGCCCTCAGACGTCACGTGACGTGGTCTACCCCGCCCCAACTGGCCCTCAGACGTCACGTGGCAAGGCCTACCCCGCCCCACCAGGCCCTCAGACGTCACGCGGCAAAGCCTACCCCCGCCCCACCCAGCCCTCAGACGTCACGTGACGTGGTCTACCCCGCCCCAACTGGCCCTCAGACGTCACGTGGCAAGGCCTACCCCGCCCCACCCAGCCCTCAGACGTCACGTGACGTGGCCTACCCCGCCCCACCCAGCCCTCAGACGTCACGTGACGTGGTCTACCCCCGCCCCACCCAGCCCTCAGATGTCACGTGACGAGGTCTACCCCGCCCCACCCAGCCCTCAGACGTCACGTGACGAGGTCTACCCCGCTCCACCCAGCCCTCAGACGTCACGTGACGTGGTCTACCCCCGCCCCACCCAGCCCTCAGACGTCACGTGACGAGGTCTACCCCGCCCCATCCAGCCCGCAGACGTCACGTGACGAGGTCTACCCCGCCCCACCCAGCTCTCAGACGTCACGTGACGTGGTCTACCCCCGCCCCACCCAGCCCTCAGACGTCACGTGACGAGGTTTACCCCGCCCCACCCAGCTCTCAGACGTCACGTGACAAGTTCTACCCCGCCCCACCCAGCCCTCAGATGTCACGTGACGTGGTCTACCCCGCCCCAACTGGCCCTCAGACGTCACGTGACGAGGTCTACCCCGCCCCACCCAGCCCTCAGACGTCACGTGACGTGGTCTACCCCGCCCCATCTGGCCCTCAGACGTCACGTGACAAGGTCTACCCCGCCCCACCCAGCCCTCAGAAGTCACGTGACGTGGTCTACCCCGCCCCAACTGGCCCTCAGACGTCACGTCACGTGGCAAGGCCTACCCCGCCCCACCCAGCCCTCAAACGTCACGTGACGTGGTCTACCCCGCCCCACCCAGCCCTCAGACGTTACGTGGCAAGGCCTACCCCGCCCCACCCAGCCCTCAGACGTCACGTGACGTGGTCTACCCCGCCCCACCAGGCCCTCGGACGTCACGTGGCAAGGCCTACCCCGCCCCACACAGCCCTCAGACGTCACGTGACGTGGTCTACCACGCCCCACCCAGCCCTCAGACGTTACGTGACGAGGTCTACCCCGCCCCAACTGGCCCTCAGACGTCACGTGACGTGGTCTACCCCGCCCCAACTGGCCCTCAGACGTCACGTGACAAGGTCTACCCCGCCCCAACTGGCCCTCAGACGTCACGTGACGAGGTCTACCCCGCTCCAACTGGCCCTCAGACGTCACGTGACGTGGTCTACCCCGCCCCAACTGGCCCTCAGACGTCACATGGCAAGGCCTACCCCGACCCACCAGGCCCTCAGACGTCACGTGGCAAGGCCTACCCCGCCCCACCCAGCCCTCAAACGTCACGTGACGTGGTCTACCCCGCCCCACCCAGCCCTCAGACGTCACGTGAAGTGGTCTACCCCGCCCCAACTGGCCCTCAGACGTCACGTGGCAATGCCTACCCCGCCCCACATAGCCCTCAGACGTCACGTGGCAAGGCCTACCCCGCCCCACCAGGCCCTCAGACGTCATCATCATCATCATCATCAACATGTTTATTGTTTTATAACATATTTATATGGTTTACATAAGGTAGAGCTGGCGCAAAAGCTGGGGAGCTTGACTCTAGGCGCCAACTCTAACACATATCATCAGGTACCTAATAACTCAACCGCCGCCGTATCACTGGTCATCGCGCGCAGCAGATCATACACCGCGCGCCCCGCCAGAGGAGCGGACCCACCACAGCCTGCACAGGACTACGATTTAATAAACACCAGTGAATCTGTGAGAGTTTTGCAAGTAGTTTTGGAAGTGACGGGCTACCGCGCGGCCGCCGCCGCTACTGAGACTCGTGCCGTGCAACAGGATTTGTGATTGGGTGGATCTGGACTCCTGCGTGAAGTTGTAGTGTAGACTCTGGGATATGTTGCTAATCAATTCGTTTCTATGACAAGTGTATATCGGGTATGAACAGATAAAGTGGTTTGTGTTTTCTTGTGGGTGCCCGCAGGCACATACCGGGGAGTCTGACTTCTGAATTATGAACATGTGGGCGTTTAGTTGGGACATATCAGTTCTCAATCTGGTGTGGAGAATGTTGCTTGCTTTAGTTCCATGTGAATAATATAAAGGGGGCTTGGGCATACCTAACTGTATACGTCACGTGGCAAGGCCTACCCCGCCCCACCCAGCCCTCAGACGTCACGTGACGAGGTCTACCCCGCCCCAACTGGCCCTCAGACGTCACGTGACGTGGTCTACCCCGCCCCAACTGGCCCTCAGACGTCACGTGGCAAGGCCTACCCCGCCCCACCAGGCCCTCAGACGTCACGCGGCAAAGCCTACCCCCGCCCCACCCAGCCCTCAGACGTCACGTGACGTGGTCTACCCCGCCCCAACTGGCCCTCAGACGTCACGTGGCGTGGTCTACTCCGCCCCAACTGGCCCTCAGACGTCACGTGACGTGGTCTACCCCGCCCCAACTGGCCCTCAAACGTCACGTGGCAAGGCCTACCCCGCACCACCCGGCCCTCAGACGTCACATGGCAAGGCCTACCCCGCCCCAACTGGCCCTCAGACGTCACGTGACGAGGTCTACCCTCCCCCCCCCCCAGCCCTCAGACGTCACATGGCAAGGCCTACCCCGCCCCACCCAGCCCTCAGACGTCACGTGACGTGGTCTATCCCCCCAGCCCTCAGACGTCACGTGGCAAGGCCTACCCCGCCCCACCCAGCCCTCAAACGTCACGTGACGTGGTCTACCCCGCCCCACCCAGCCCTCAGACGTCACGTGACGTGGTCTACCCCGCCCCAACTGGCCCTCAGACGTCACGTGGCAAGGCCTACCCCGCCCCACCAGGCCCTCAGACGTCACGCGGCAAAGCCTACCCCCGCCCCACCCAGCCCTCAGACGTCACGTGACGTGGTCTACCCCGCCCCAACTGGCCCTCAGACGTCACGTGGCAAGGCCTACCCTGCCCCACCCAGCCCTCAGACGTCACGTGGCAAGGCCTACCCCGCCCCACCAGGCCCTCGGACGTCACGTGGCAAGGCCTACCCCGCCCCACCCAGCCCTCAGACGTCACGTGACGTGGTCTACCCCGCCCCACCCAGCCCTCGGACGTCACGTGACGTGGTCTACCCCGCCCCAACTGGCCTTCAGACGTCACGTGACGTGGTCTACCCCCCCCCCCCCCCCAACTGGCCCTCAGACGTCACGTGACGTGGTCTACCCCGCCCCAACTGGCCCTCAGACGTCACGTGACGTGGTCTACCCCGCCCCACCCAGCCCTCGGACGTCACGTAACGTGGTCTACCCCGCCCCAACTGGCCCTCAGACGTCACGTAACGTGGTCTACCCCGCCCCACCCAGCCCTCAGACGTCACGTGGCAAGGCCTACCCCACCCCACCCGGCCCTCAGACGTCACGTGGCAAGGCCTACCCCGCCCCACCCGGCCCTCAGACGTCACGTGACGAGGTCTACTCCGCCCCAACTGGCCCTCAGACGTCACGTGACGTGGTCTACCCCGCCCCAACTGGCCCTCAAACGTCACGTGGCAAGGCCTACCCCGCCCCACCCGGCCCTCAGACGTCACATGGCAAGGCCTACCCCGCCCCAACTGGCCCTTAGACGTCACGTGACGAGGTCTACCCTCCCCCCCCCCCCCCAGCCCTCAGACGTCACATGGCAAGGCCTACCCCGCCCCACCCAGCCCTCAGACGTCACGTGACGTGGTCTATCCCCCCCCAGCCCTCAGACGTCACGTGGCAAGGCCTACCCCGCTCCACCTAGCCCTCAGACGTCACGTGACGTGGTCTACCCCGCCCCACCCAGCCCTCGGACGTCACGTGCCGTGATCTACCCCGCCCCAACTGGCCCTCAGACGTCCCGTGACGTGGTCTACCCCGCCCCAACTGGCCATCAGACGTCACGTGACGTGGTCTACCCCGCCCCAACTGGCCCTCAGACGTCACGTGACGTGGTCTACCCCGCCCAACTGGCCCTCAGACGTCACGTGACGTGGTCTACCCCGCCCCAACTGGCCCTCAGACGTCACGTGACGTGGTCTACCCCGCCCCAACTGGCCCTCAGACGTCACGTGACGTTGTCTACCCCGCCCCAACTGGCCCTCAGACGTCACTTGACGTGGTCTACCCCGCCCCACCCAGCCCTCAGACGTCACGTGGCAAGGCCTACCCCGCCCCACCCAGCACTCAGACGTCACATGGCAAGGTCTACCCCGCCCCACCCAGCCCTCAGACGTCACGTGACGAGGTCTACCCCGCCTCACCCGGCCATCAGACGTCACATGGCAAGGCCTACCCCGCCCGACCCAGGCCTCAGACGTCACGTGGCAAGGCCTACCCCACCCCACCCAGCCCTCAGACGTCACATTGCAAGGTCTATCCCGCCCCACTCAGCCCTCAGACGTCACGTGACGAGGTCTACCCCCGCCCCACCCAGCCCTCAGACGTCACGTGACGAGGTCTACCCCCGCCCCACCCAGCCCTCAGACGTCACGTGACGAGGTATACCCCACCCCACCCAGCCCTCAGACGTCACATGGCAAGGTCTACCCCGCCCCACCCAGTCCTCAGACGTCACGTGACGAGGTCTACCCCCGCCCCACCCAGCCCTCAGACGTCATGTGACGAGGTCTACCCCGCCCCACCCAGCCCTCAGACGTCACATGACGTAGTCTACCCCGCCCCACCTAGCCCTCAGACGTCACGTGACGAGGTCTACCCCCGCCCCATCCAGCCCTCAGACGTCACGTGACGAGGTCTACCCCACCCCACCCAGCCCTCAGACGTCACATGGCAAGGTCTACCCCGCCCCACCCAGCCCTCAGACGTCACGTGACGAGGTCTACCCCACCCCACCCAGCCCTCAGACGTCGCATGGCAAGGTCTACTCCGCCCCACCCAGCCCTCAGACGTCACGTGACGAGGTCTACCCCCGCCCCACCCAGCCCTCAGACGTCACGTGACGAGGTCTTCTCCCGCCCCACCCAGCCCTCAGACGTAACGTGACGAGGTCTATCCCGCCCCACCCAGCCCCCAGACGTCACGTGACGTGGTCTACCCCGCCCCACCCAGCCCTCAGACGTCACGTGGCAAGGCCTACCCCGCCCCACCCAGCACTCAGACGTCACATGGCAAGGTAAACCCCGCCCCACCCAGCCCTCAGACGTCACGTGACGAGGTCTACCCCGCCCCACCCGGCCATCAGACGTCACATGGCAAGGCCTACCCCGCCCCACCCAGGCCTCAGACGTCACGTGGCAAGGCCTACCCCCCCCCCCCCCCCCCCCCACACACCTGGCCCTCAGACGTCACATGGCAAGGCCTAACACGCCCCACCTGGCCCTCAGAACGTCACGTGGCAAGGCCTACCCCCGCCCCACCCAGCCCTCAGACGTCACGTGGCAAGGCCTACCCCCGCCCCACCCAGTCCTCAGAGGTCACGTGGCAAGGCCTACCCCGCCCCACCCAGAACCCTACTTTAGTCAAGCTAAGTAGCTGTTGGATAGCTCTGTTGTTTTGTGTATTTTTTGAGCAACCACATTATATTTAGATATAAGGATTAGATATTTAGTTTTGTGGATCGTTTAAGTATTATTTTTAAGCATTCATAGTTAGCTGTTACCTCTTACTTGCTTTTTAAAGGACTTTTCATTCTAGCTTGTGTGCGCCAAAATTGTCTTAGTCTTATTTTTGTGTTATTAGTTGCAGGGTTGGATAAGTAGATATTTTAGAAAATTAGGGATAATTAAGGTGTATTTAGTATTCAGTTTATTTAAGGATTAGATATTTAGTCTAGTATTAGGTGCACTCATAGCTGATTTGTGTTACTAGCTTTACCTAGATCTAGTTAAGGTTTAGAAGAAGAAAAAACAAACAAAAAAAGTTAAGTTAAGTTAGTAAAGTATTGAAAAGTGCATAGTACCTAAGTTATATACCTAAGTTACTAGTGTATTCAAATGAGCATGACTAGGATGCAGGCGAAGGTAGCAGAGCTAGAGGCCCTCCAGGCTAGAGTAGCGGAGCTTGAGGCGCAGTTAAGTAAGTGTAGGTGTAGAGATGAGCCGCAAGAGGGTGTAGCTCCTGACCAAGGAACGTATGCGCAGATTGTGGTTAGGGGGTCAGAAAAGGAGCCTACAGGATCAGGGACCAGTGGTAGTTCTGATAGGGGTATAAGGGAGGAGGATAAGGCAAAGGTGGATAGTGCGGCTGGGGTTTGGAAGTGTGTTGGAGGGTCACGTTTCTGGAGACCCAACATTGTGGAAAGTAATGCTAGGGCCACAGACAGTAAGGATGAGGAGGGGTGCTGGGTAATGGAGGGTGGTAGCAGAATCTGGAGGAGGAAGAGGGAAGGGGATCAGGAGGGATGGACAAAAGTTCAGGGTAGAGTCAGGCAGTACAGCCCCAGGGAACATCAGCAGGTTACACTAGCAAATAGGTTCAGTGCGTTAGAGTCAGCAGCTGAAAGTGACAAGGTACAGATTCAGCATTTAGTGGTTGGGGACTCAAGGGTAAGGCCCTTAAGGCGAACATTCTGTGGGAAGAGGGACAAATGTATAGTTAAACCGGGGGCAAAAGTAGTTGATATGGGCCCTGTCATTGAGGCAGAACTGGGTAGGAGTAGCCCGGAGACAGTTATAATACAGGTGGGGGTGAACAACATAGGACCTAGGCAGAGTGTGAGAATAGTAGCGGAGTACCGGAGCCTGCTGCAGAGGTTGAAGGAGTCCAGGAAACCAGTCATTGTGACTGGCATCCTCCCTCGCTGTGGAGCCAGTGAGGAGTGGTACTCGAGAGCTCTGTCTGTGAACAGCTCAGTTCAGAACTTATGTTCAGCTATGGGGCTTAGTTATGTAGACTTATGGGATCAGTTCTATGAGTGGCATAGGTACTATATGAAGGATGGGCTTCACTTATCAGATGAGGGGGCAAGGGCTTTGGGAGATGCCTACAGAAGTGTCATTCAGGGAAACTAGGTAGGAGGGGGGGTTCAGGGACGCTAGTACTAGGGCATCAAGAAGTAAGCATTGGTAGAAGTTCATGTCAGAATAGGACAGTAGATCATAATTCCCTCAGAATTAGTAGAGTCAGCTCAAAGTATAAGATCACATGTGTGTTGCTGAATGCCCAAAGTATTAGGTCTAAATTTGATGAGTTTGAGTGTTATGTTGCCCTTGAAAAGCCTGATATCATTTGTGTAACCGAGACATGGGTTAGTGAGGGGTATAATAGGGATAGGCTACAGGATTTCGAGTTACAAGGGTATAACATGTTCTCATACTGCAGAGAATCACGGCAGGGAGGTGGAGTGTTTGTATATGTAAATAGCTTGTACTGCACTACTAGAGTTGATGATTCTAGTAAAGTAAAAGAAGTAGAATCAATCTGGCTTGACATTAAAATTGGTACAGGAAACAGAGGAAGGTTGAGGATAGGTGCATTTTACAGACCAGGGAATCTTCCAAGGAACTCCCAAGCTGAAACAGACCAAGATATTTGTGAGGAAATACGTAGGAACTTTCGGGCTCAGTGTCTTATTATGGGAGATTTTAACTTAAGAGGATACGAAAGTATAGCAGAGGAAACAAATGAGTGTAGGTTGTATAGGCAAATCTTTGAAGAGGAGCTTTTCATGCATCAGTTTGTAACAGAGCCAACCAGACATTGCTCCATTCTAGACCTTGTATTCTCAGACAACAGTGATCTAGTTAGTGACATAAGTATTTGTGCAGGTCTAGGAACCAGTGATCACAATATGGTTAAATTCAATATCTCATCAGAAATGAGGCCCAAAGATAACCTTATTATGGTTCCAAACTTCAGCCGGGCTGATTTTGATGGTATTAGAAATGACCTCGCACAGATAAAATGGAACGTTGAGTTGGCAGGTTTAGATGCATGTGAGGCCTGGAATGTTTTCAAAGCTAGATTAAGCCAAATTCAAAATCGGCATATACCCCTCAGGCACAAACGTAACAGAACCAAGGGCAATCCAGTTTGGCTTACCCCAGAAGTAAGGAGTGCTATACAAGCTAAAAGAAGTGCATTTGGCATTTTGAAGGGATCTTCACTAGATATAAATCAGAAGGCCTACCAGAATGCAAGAAATTCAGTTAAGAAAAAGGTCAGAGCAGCTAAAAGGGCAAAGGAACTTGATTTAGCTAGACATTGTAATGCAGATAGTAAGAAGTTCTTCAGTTTTTATAAGTTAAGTACAGTTTCCAAAAATATAGGTCCATTTAAGGTAGATGATGTGTTAGTTAGCAAGGACAGTGAAATGGTTGAAGTGCTTAATGATCAGTTTCAATCTGTATTTACTATCGAGGACCAGAGTAGTATTGCAGCACTTCAGCCTGAGCTAGAGACAGAGGAGACTATAGGAGAGCTAGGTGGCATAAGTAGTGAACTTGTTCTAGAATATCTAAAGAAAGTAAGGCCTAACAAGGCAGAAGGACCTGATGAAATCCATGCTAGACTTTTGAGAGAATCTGAAAGGGAGTTGTCGGTTCCATTAGCCATAATATTTTCTAAATCACTTGCAGATAGTAAAATTCCACTTGATTGGAAAAGAGCAAATGTTGTTCCTATTCATAAAAAGGGAGATAGAAGTAAAGAGGAAAACTATAGACCAGTTAGTCTGACCTCATTAGTCTGCAAGGTGCTTGAATCAATCATCAAAGATAAGATTGTTGAATTCTTGGAGCAAAATGAACTCATCAAAGATACACAGCATGGCTTTAGGAAGGGCCGTTCTTGTTTAACTAATCTTCTGGAGTTTTTGGATGTTGCAACAGATAGCATTGATCAGGGTAAACAGCTAGATGTAGCTTTTCTTGATTTCAGTAAAGCATTTGACAAAGTCCCCCATACAAGACTGGGGTTGCAACTTAAAATTCATGGGATCAGGGGCAAGATTCTGGATTGGATAGAAACGTGGCTTTCAGGACGCCAGCAAAGGGTTATATTGAATGGGTGCCAATCACAATGGAAGGAGGTTCTCAGTGGGGTTCCACAGGGCTCAGTCCTGGGCCCATTGCTTTTTATAATATTTGTGAATGCAATTGAGAACAGTATAGACAGCAAAGTCTTGAAATTTGCAGACGATCTAAAAGTTGTCAGGATTATTAGAGGAAAACATGATCAGGATGTTTTTCAATCAGATCTGGACAAGCTAGTTGAGTGGTCTGAAGCATGGCAGATGAAATTCAATTTGAGTAAATGTAAGATTATGCACGCTGGACGGGTTAGCAGTAAACATAGGTATGAAATGGGTGGGCAGAAAATGGAGCAGATTGAAAAGGAAAGAGATTTAGGTGTCGTGGTAAACAATAGACTATCAGCGTCAGACCAGGTTGTAGAAGCTAGGAAAAAGGCACTTAGAATGCTAGGGGCCATTAACAGAAATGTTTCCTACAAGAGTGAAAAGGTAACAACAAAACTGTATTGTGCATACGTTAGACCACATTTGGAGTATTGTGTACAAGCCTGGTCTCCAACATATGAGAAAGATTGCTGGTTGTTAGAAAGAGTTCAAAAAAGGGCAACAAAAATGATTAATTGTCTTGGTAGTTTACCTTATGAAGATAGATTAAGGAAATTGGGTATGTTTTCACTTAGATATAGAAGGCTAAGAGGAGATCTAATTGAAGTCTTCAAATTTGTAAATAGTCAGCATTCTGGATATTTAAAGGGTATGTTTGAGTTCAATAGGGAAAATCGAGGTAGAGGTCATCAGCATAAACTCATTATGAAACAAAGTAGGACTAGGCTACGACAGTCATTTTTCAGTAGAAGGGTTGTAGGACATTGGAATATGCTACCAGGGGATGTCGCTGATGCAGTGACACTTGCTTCCTTCAAAATTAGATTAGATAAATACTTTACAGAGAAGGGATTAGTTCATAAATACTCGTGGGATTAGCCTTCTTTTATGCAGGTAGAGTAAGGTGATTTGAAGGGGCGAGACTGGTGGAGGGGGGGGGGGGGATGGGGGGGGGGGGGGGGGGGGTGCAACCTCGGATGGGCCCAAGAGGCTCTTTGTTGCACTTTTCTTTTATGTCTTTTATGTCTTTATGTCACGTGACGTGGTCTACCCCGCCCCACCCAGCCCTCAGACGTCACATGACGTGGTCTACCCCGCCCCAACTGGCCCCCAGACATCACGTGGCAATGCCTACCCCGCCCCACCCAGCCCTCAGACGTCACGTGACGTGGTCTACCCCGCCCCACCCAGCCCTCAGACGTCACGTGACGTGGTCTACCCCACCCCAACTGGCCCTCAGACATCACGTGGCAATGCCTACCCCGCCCCACCCAGCCCTCAGACGTCACGTGGCAAGGCCTACCCCGCCCCACCAGGCCCTCAGACGTTATCATCATCATCATCATCAACATGTTTATTGTTTTATAACATATTTATATGGTATACATAAGGTAGAGCTGGCGCAAAAGCTGGGGAGCTTGACTCTAGGCGCCAACTCTAACACATATCATCAGGTACCTAATAACTCAACCGCTGCCGTATCACTGGTCATCGCGCGCAGCAGATCATACACCGCGCGCCCCGCCAGAGGAGCGGACCCACCAGAGCCTGCACAGGACTACGATTTAATAAACACCAGTGAATCTGTGAGAGTTTTGCAAGTAGTTTTGGAAGTGACGGGCTACCGCGCGGCCGCCGCCGCTACTGAGACTCGTGCCGTGCAACAGGATTTGTGATTGGGTGGATCTGGACTCCTGCGTGAAGTTGTAGTGTAGACTCTGGAATATGTTGCTAATCAATTCGTTTCTATGACAAGTGTATATCGGGTATGAACAGATAAAGTGGTTTGTGTTTTCTTGTGGGTGCCCGCAGGCACATACCGGGGAGTCTGACTTCTGAATTATGAACATGTGAGCGTTTAGTTGGGACATATCAGTTCTCAATCTGGTGTGGAGAATGTTGCTTGCTTTAGTTCCATGTGAATAATATAAAGGGGGCTTGGGCATACCTAACTGTATACGTCACGTGGCAAGGCCTACCCCGCCCCACCCAGCCCACAGACGTCACGTGACGAGGTCTACCCCGCCCCAACTGGCCCTCAGACGTCACGTGACGTGGTCTACCCCGCCCCAACTGGCCCTCAGACGTCACGTGGCAAGGCCTACCCCGCCCCACCAGGCCCTCAGACGTCACGCGGCAAAGCCTACCCCCGCCCCACCCAGCCCTCAGACGTCACGTGACGTGGTCTACCCCGCCCCAACTGGCCCTCAGACGTCACGTGGCAAGGCCTACCCCGCCCCACCCAGCCCTCAGACGTCACGTGGCAAGGCCTACCCGGCCCAACCAGGCCCTCGGACGTCACGTGGCAAGGCCTACCCCGCCCCACCCAGCCCTCAGACGTCACGTGGCAAGGCCTACCCCGCCCCACCAGGCCCTCGGACGTCACGTGGCAAGGCCTACCCCGCCCCACCCAGCCCTCAGACGTCACGTGACGTGGTCTACCCCGCCCCAACTGGCCCTCAGACGTCACGTGTCAAGGCCTACCCCGCCCCACCAGGCCCTCAGACGTCACGCAGCAAAGCCTAACCCCGCCCCACCCAGCCCTCAGACGTCACGTGACGTGGTCTACCCCGCCCCAACTGGCCCTCAGACGTCACGTGGCAAGGCCTACCCTGCCCCACCCAGCCCTCAGACGTCACGTGGCAAGGCCTACCCCGCCCCACCAGGCCCTCGGACGTCACGTGGCAAGGCCTACCCCGCCCCACCCAGCCCTCAGACGTCACGTGACGTGGTCTACCCCGCCCCACCCAGCCCTCGGACGTCACATGACGTGGTCTACCCCGCCCCAACTGGCCCTCAGACGTCACGTGACGTGGTCTACCCCGCCCCAACTGGCCCTCAGACGTCACGTGGCAATGCCTACCCCGCCCCACCCAGCCCTCAGACGTTACGTGGCAAGGCCTACCCCGCCCCACCAGGCCCTCAGACGTCATCATCATCATCATCATCAACATGTTTATTGTTTTATAACATATTTATATGGTTTACATAAGGTAGAGCTGGCGCAAAAGCTGGGGAGCTTGACTCTAGGCGCCAACTCTAACACATATCATCAGGTACCTAATAACTCAACCGCCGCCGTACCACTGGTCATCGCGCGCAGCAGATCATACACCGCGCGCCCCGCCAGAGGAGCGGACCCACCAGAGCCTGCACAGGGCTACGATTTAATAAACACCAGTGAATTTGTGAGAGTTTTGCAAGTAGTTTTGGAAGTGACGGGCTACCGCGCGGCCGCCGCCGCTACTGAGACTCGTGCCGTGCAACAGGATTTGTGATTGGGTGGATCTGGACTACTGCGTGAAGTTGTAGTGTAGACTCTGGGATATGTTGCTAATCAATTCGTTTCTATGACAAGTGTATATCGGGCATGAACAGATACAGTGTGTTGTGTTTTCTTGTGGGTGCCCGCAGGCACATACCGGGGAGTCTGACTTCTGAATTATGAACATGTGGGCGTTTAGTTGGGACATATCAGTTCTCAATCTGGTGTGGAGAATGTTGCTTGCTTTAGTTCCATGTGAATAATATAAGGGGGGCTTGGATATACCTAACTGTATACGTCACGTGGCAAGGCCTACCCCGCCCCACCCAGCCCTCAGACGTTACGTGACGAGGTCTACCCCGCCCCAACTGGCCCTCAGACGTCACGTGACGTGGTCTACCCCGCCCCACCAGGCCCTCAGACGTCACGTGGCAAGGCCTACCCCGCCCCACCCAGCCATCAAACGTCACGTGACGTGGTCTACCCCGCCCCACCCAGCCATCAGACGTCACGTGACAAGGTCTACCTCGCCCCACCCAGCCATCAGACGTCACGTGGCAACGCCTACCCCGCCCCAACTGGCCCGCAGACGTCACGTGGCAAGGCCTACCCCCGCCCCACCCGGCTCTCAGACGTCACGTGACGTGGTCTACCCCGCCCCAACTGGCCCTCAGACGTCACGTGGCAAGGCCTACCCCGTCCCACCTGGCCATCAGACGTCACGTGATAAGGTCTACCCCGCCCATCCTAGCCCTCAGACGTCACGTGACGAGGTCTACCCCGCCCCAACTGGCCCTCAGACGTCACGTGACGTGGTCTACCCCGCCCCAACTGGCCCTCAGACGTCACGTGGCAAGGCCTACTCCGCCCCACCAGGCCCTCGGACGTCACGTGACGTGGTCTACCCCGCCCCACCCGGCCCTCAGACGTCACGTGACGTGGTCTACCCCGCCCCACCCAGCCCTCAGACGTCACGTGACGTGATCTACCCCGCCCCACCCATCTCTCTGACGTCACGTGACGTGGTCTACCCCACCCCACCAGGCCCTCGGACGTCACGTGACGAGGTCTACCCCGCCCCAACTGGCCCTCAGACGTCACGTGACGTGGTCTACCCCACCCCAACTTGCCATCAGACGTCACGTGACGAGGTCTACCCCGCCCCAACCGGCTCTCAGACGTCACGTGGCAAGGCCTACCCCGCCCCACCCAGCCCTCAGACGTCACGTGGCAAGGCCTACCCCGCCCCACCCAGCCCTCAGACATCACGTGGCAAGGCCTACCCCGCCCCACCCAGCCATTAGACGTCGCGTGACGAGGTCTACCCCGCCCCACCCAGCCCTCAGACGTCAAGTGACGAGGTCTATCCCGCCCCACCCGGCCCTCAGACGTCACGTGACGAGGTCTACCCCGCCCCAACTGGCCCTCGGACGTCACGTGTCAAGGCCTACCCCGCCCCACCAGGCCCTCGGACGTTACGTGGCAAGGCCTACCCCGCCCCACCCAGCCCTCAGACGTCACGTGACGTGGTCTACCCCGCCCCACCAGGCCCTCGGACGTCACGTGGCAAGGCCTACCCCGCCCCACACAGCCCTCAGACGTCACGTGACGTGGTCTACCCCGCCCCACCCAGCCCTCAGACGTCACGTGACGAGGTCTACCCCGCCCCAACTGGCCTTCAGACGTCACGTGACGAGGTCTACCCCGCCCCAACTGGCCCTCAGACGTCACGTGACGTGGTCTACCCCGCCCCAACTGGCCCTCAGACGTCACGTGACGAGGTCTACCCCGCCCCAACTGGCCCTCAGACGTCACGTGACGAGGTCTACCCCGCCCCAACTGGCCCTCAGACGTCACGTGACGTGGTCTACCCCGCCCCAACTGGCCCTCAGACGTCACGTGGCAAGGCCTACCCCGACCCACCAGGCCCTCAGACGTCACGTGGCAAGGCCTACCCCGCCCCACCCAGCCCTCAAACGTCACTTGACGTGTTCTACCCCGCCCCACCCAGCCCTCAGACGTCACGTGACGTGGTCTACCCCGCCCCACTCTGCCCTCAGACGTCACGTGACGAGGTCTACCCCGCCCCAACTGGCCCTCAGACGTCACGTGACGTGGTCTACCCCGCCACAACTGGCCCTCAGACGTCACGTGACGAGGTCTACCCCCCCCCCCACCCAGCCCTCAGACATCACATGGCAAGGCCTACCCCGCCCCACCCAGCCCTCAGACGTCACGTGACGTGGTCTACCCCCCCCCCAGCCCTCAGACGTCACGTGGCAAGGCCTACCCCGCTCCACCCAGCCCTCAGACGTCACGTGACGTGGTCTACCCCGCACCCACCCAGCCCTCGGACGTCACGTGACGTGGTCTACCCCGCCCCAACTGGCCCTCAGACGTCACGTGACGTGGTCTACCCCGCCCCACCCAGCCCTCAGACGTCACATGACGTGGTTTACCCCGCCCCACCCAGCCATCAGACGTCACGTGACGAGGTCTACCCCGCCCCACCCAGCCCTCAGACGTCACGTGACGTGGCCTACCCCGCCCCACACAGCCCTCAGACGTCACGTGACGTGGTCTACCCCGCCCCAACTGGCCCTCAGACGTCACGTGACGAGGTCTACCCCGCCCCAGCCAGCCCTCAGACGTCACGTGGTGTGGTCTACCCCCGCCCCATCCAGCCCTCAGACGTCACGTGACGAGGTCTACCCCACCCCACCCAGCCCTCAGACGTCACATGGCAAGGTCTACCCCGCCCCACCCAGCCCTCAGACGTCACGTGACGAGGTCTACCCCACCCCACCCAGCCCTCAGACGTCACATGGCAAGGTCTACCCCGCCCCACCCAGCCCTCAGACGTCACGTGACGAGGTCTACCCCCGCCCCACCCAGCCCTCAGACGTTGCGTGACGAGGTCTACCCCGCCCCACCCAGCCCTCAGACGTTACATGACGTGGTCTACCCCGCCCCACCCAGCCCTCAGACGTCACGTGGCAAGGCCTAGCCCACCCCACCCAGCCCTCAGACGTCACATGGCAAGGTCTACCCCGCCCCACCCAGCCCTCAGACGTCATGTGACGAGGTCTACCCCCGCCTCACCCAGCCTTCAGACGTCACGTGACGAGGTCTACCCCCGCCCCACCCAGCCCTCAGACGTCACGTGACGAGGTCTACCCCACCCCACCCAGCCCTCAGACGTCACATGGCAAGGTCTACCCCGCCCCACCCAGCCCTCAGACGTCACGTGACCAGGTCTACCTCCGCCCCACCCAGCCCTCAGACGTCACGTGACGAGGTCTACTCCGCCCCACCCAGCCCTCAGACGTCACATGACGTGGTCTACCCCGCCCCACCCAGCCCTCAGACGTCACGTGACGAGGTCTACCCCGCCCCACTCAGCCCTCAGACGTCACATGACGTGGTCTACACCGCCCCACCCAGCCATCAGACGTCACGTGACGAGGTCTACCCCGCCCCACCCAGCCCTCAGACGTCACGTGACGTGGCCTACCCCGCCCCACCCAGCCCTCAGACGTCACGTGACGTGGTCTACCCCCGCCCCACCCAGCCCTCAGATGTAACGTGACGAGGTCTACCCCGCCCCACCCAGCCTTCAGATGTCACGTGACGAGGTCTACCCCGCTCCACCCAGCCCTCAGACGTCACGTGACGTGGTCTACCCCCGCCCCACCCAGCCCTCAGACGTCACGTGACGAGGTCTACCCCGCCCCATCCAGCCCGCAGACGTCACGTGACGAGGTCTACCCCGCCCCACCCAGCTCTCAGACGTCACGTGACGTGGTCTACCCCTGCCCCACCCAGCCCTCAGACGTCACGTGACGAGGTTTACCCCGCCCACCCAGCTCTCAGACGTCACGTGACAAGGTCTACCCCGCCCCACCCAGCCCTCAGATGTCACGTGACGTGGTCTACCCCGCCCCAACTGGCCCTCAGACGTCACGTGACGAGGTCTACCCCGCCCCACCCAGCCCTCAGACGTCACGTGACGTGGTCTACCCCGCCCCATCTGGCCCTCAGACGTCACGTGACAAGGTCTACCCCGCCCCACCCAGCCCTCAGAAGTCACGTGACGTGGTCTACCCCGCCCCAACTGGCCCTCAGACGTCACGTCACGTGGCAAGGCCTACCCCGCCCCACCCAGCCCTCAAACGTCACGTGACGTGGTCTACCCCGCCCCACCCAGCCCTCAGACGTTACGTGGCAAGGCCTACCCCGCCCCACCCAGCCCTCAGACGTCACGTGACGTGGTCTACCCCGCCCCACCAGGCCCTCGGACGTCACGTGGCAAGGCCTACCCCGCCCCACACAACCCTCAGACGTCACGTGACGTGGTCTACCACGCCCCACCCAGCCCTCAGACGTTACGTGACGAGGTCTACCCCGCCCCAACTGGCCCTCAGACGTCACGTGACGTGGTCTACCCCGCCCCAACTGGCCCTCAGACGTCACGTGACAAGGTCTACCCCGCCCCAACTGGCCCTCAGACGTCACGTGACGAGGTCTACCCCGCTCCAACTGGCCCTCAGACGTCACGTGACGTGGTCTACCCCGCCCCAACTGGCCCTCAGACGTAACGTGGCAAGGCCTACCCCGACCCACCAGGCCCTCAGACGTCACGTGGCAAGGCCTACCCCGCCCCACCCAGCCCTCAAACGTCACGTGACGTGGTCTACCCCGCCCCACCCAGCCCTCAGATGTCACGTGAAGTGGTCTACCCCGCCCCAACTGGCCCTCAGACGTCACGTGGCAATGCCTACCCCGCCCCACATAGCCCTCAGAAGTCACGTGGCAAGGCCTACCCCGCCCCACCAGGCCCTCAGACGTCATCATCATCATCATCATCAACATGTTTATTGTTTTATAACATATTTATATGGTTTACATAAGGTAGAGCTGGCGCAAAAGCTGGGGAGCTTGACTCTAGGCGCCAACTCTAACACATATCATCAGGTACCTAATAACTCAACCGCCGCCGTATCACTGGTCATCGCGCGCAGCAGATCATACACCGCGCGCCCCGCCAGAGGAGCGGACCCACCACAGCCTGCACAGGACTACGATTTAATAAACACCAGTGAATCTGTGAGAGTTTTGCAAGTAGTTTTGGAAGTGACGGGCTACCGCGCGGCCGCCGCCGCTACTGAGACTCGTGCCGTGCAACAGGATTTGTGATTGGGTGGATCTGGACTCCTGCGTGAAGTTGTAGTGTAGACTCTGGGATATGTTGGTAATCAATTCGTTTCTATGACAAGTGTATATCGGGTATGAACAGATAAAGTGGTTTGTGTTTTCTTGTGGGTGCCCGCAGGCACATACCGGGGAGTCTGACTTCTGAATTATGAACATTTGGGCGTTTAGTTGGGACATATCAGTTCTCAATCTGGTGTGGAGAATGTTACTTGCTTTAGTTCCATGTGAATAATATAAAGGGGGCTTGGGCATACCTAACTGTATACGTCACGTGGCAAGGCCTACCCCGCCCCACCCAGCCCTCAGACGTCACGTGACGAGGTCTACCCCGCACCAACTGGCCCTCAGACGTCACGTGACGTGGTCTACCCCGCCCCAACTGGCCCTCAGACGTCACGTGGCAAGGCCTACCCCGCCCCACCAGGCCCTCAGACGTCACGCGGCAAAGCCTACCCCCGCCCCACCCAGCCCTCAGACGTCACGTGACGTGGTCTACCCCGCCCCAACTGGCCCTCAGACGTCACGTGGCGTGGTCTACTCCGCCCCAACTGGCCCTCAGACGTCAGGTGACGTGGTCTACCCCGCCCCAACTGGCCCTCAAACGTCACGTGGCAAAGCCTACCCCGCCCCACCCGGCCCTCAGACGTCACATGGCAAGGCCTACCCCGCCCCAACTGGCCCTCAGACGTCACGTGACGAGGTCTACCCTCCCCCCCCAGCCCTCAGACGTCACATGGCAAGGCCTACCCCGCCCCACCCAGCCCTCAGACGTCACGTGACGTGGTCTATCCCCCCAGCCCTCAGACGTCACGTGGCAAGGCCTACCCCGCCCCACCCAGCCCTCAAACGTCAAGTGACGTGGTCTACCCCGCCCCACCCAGCCCTCAGACGTCACGTGAGGTGGTCTACCCCGCCCCAACTGGCCCTCAGACGTCACGTGGCAAGGCCTACCCCGCCCCACCAGGCCCTCAGACGTCACGCGGCAAAGCCTACCCCCGCCCCACCCAGCCCTCAGACGTCACGTGACGTGGTCTACCCCGCCCCAACTGGCCCTCAGACGTCACGTGGCAAGGCCTACCCTGCCCCACCCAGCCCTCAGACGTCACGTGGCAAGGCCTACCCCGCCCCACCAGGCCCTCGGACGTCACGTGGCAAGGCCTACCCCGCCCCACCCAGCCCTCAGACGTCACGTGACGTGGTCTACCCCGCCCCACCCAGCCCTCGGACGTCACGTGACGTGGTCTACCCCGCCCCAACTGGCCTTCAGACGTCACGTGACGTGGTCTACCCCCCCCCCCCCCCCCCAACTGGCCCTCAGACGTCACGTGACGTGGTCTACCCCGCCCCAACTGGCCCTCAGACGTCACGTGACGTGGTCTACCCCGCCCCACCCAGCCCTCGGACGTCACGGAACGTGGTCTACCCCGCCCCACCCAGCCCTCAGACGTCACGTGGCAAGGCCTACCCCACCCCACCCGGCCCTCAGACGTCACGTGGCAAGGCCTACCCCGCCCCACCCGGCCCTCAGACGTCACGTGACGAGGTCTACTCCGCCCCAACTGGCCCTCAGACGTCACGTGACGTGGTCTACCCCGCCCCAACTGGCCCTCAAACGTCACGTGGCAAGGCCTACCCCGCCCCACCCGGCCCTCAGACGTCACATGGCAAGGCCTACCCCGCCCCAACTGGCCCTTAGACGTCACGTGACGAGGTCTACCCTCCCCCCCCAGCCCTCAGACGTCACATGGCAAGGCCTACCCCGCCCCACCCAGCCCTCAGACGTCACGTGACGTGGTCTATCCCCCCCCCCCAGCCCTCAGACGTCACGTGACAAGGCCTACCCCGCTCCACCTAGCCCTCAGACGTCACGTGACGTGGTCTACCCCGCCCCACCCAGCCCTCGGACGTCACGTGCCGTGATCTACCCCGCCCCAACTGGCCCTCAGACGTCACGTGACGTGGTCTACCCCGCCCCACCAGGCCCTCAGACGTCACGTGGCAAGGCCTACCCCGCCCCACCCAGCCATCAAACGTCACGTGACGTGGTCTACCCCGCCCCACCCAGCCATCAGACGTCACGTGACAAGGTCTACCTCGCCCCACCCAGCCATCAGACGTCACGTGGCAACGCCTACCCCGCCCCAACTGGCCCGCAGACGTCACGTGGCAAGGCCTACCCCCGCCCCACCCGGCTCTCAGACGTCACGTGACGTGGTCTACCCTGCCCCAACTGGCCCTCAGACGTCACGTGGCAAGGCCTACCCCGTCCCACCTGGCCATCAGACGTCACGTGATAAGGTCTACCCCGCCCATCCCAGCCCTCAGACGTCACGTGACGAGGTCTACCCCGCCCCAACTGGCCCTCAGACGTCACGTGACGTGGTCTACCCCGCCCCAACTGGCCCTCAGACGTCACGTGGCAAGGCCTACTCCGCCCCACCAGGCCCTCGGACGTCACGTGACGTGGTCTACCCCGCCCCACCCGGCCCTCAGACGTCACGTGACGTGGTCTACCCCGCCCCACCCAGCCCTCAGACGTCACGTGACGTGGTCTACCCCGCCCCACCCATCCCTCTGACGTCACGTGACGTGGTCTACCCCACCCCACCAGGCCCTCGGACGTCACGTGACGAGGTCTACCCCGCCCCAACTGGCCCTCAGACGTCACGTGACGTGGTCTACCCCACCCCAACTTGCCATCAGACGTCACGTGACGAGGTCTACCCCGCCCCAACCGGCTCTCAGACGTCACGTGGCAAGGCCTACCCCGCCCCACCCAGCCCTCAGACGTCACGTGGCAAGGCCTACCCCGCCCCACCCAGCCCTCAGACGTCACGTGGCAAGGCCTACCCCGCCCCACCCAGCCATTAGACGTCGCGTGACGAGGTCTACCCCGCCCCACCCAGCCCTCAGACGTCACGTGACGAGGTCTATCCCGCCCCACCCGGCCCTCAGACGTCACGTGACGAGGTCTACCCCGCCCCAACTGGCCCTCGGACGTCACGTGTCAAGGCCTACCCCGCCCCACCAGGCCCTCGGACGTTACGTGGCAAGGCCTACCCCGCCCCACCCAGCCCTCAGACGTCACGTGACGTGGTCTACCCCGCCCCACCAGGCCCTCGGACGTCACGTGGCAAGGCCTACCCCGCCCCACACAGCCCTCAGACGTCACGTGACGTGGTCTACCCCGCCCCACCCAGCCCTCAGACGTCACGTGACGAGGTCTACCCCGCCCCAACTGGCCTTCAGACGTCACGTGACGAGGTCTACCCCGCCCCAACTGGCCCTCAGACGTCACGTGACGTGGTCTACCCCGCCCCAACTGGCCCTCAGACGTCACGTGACGAGGTCTACCCCGCCCCAACTGGCCCTCAGACGTCACGTGACGAGGTCTACCCCGCCCCAACTGGCCCTCAGACGTCACGTGACGTGGTCTACCCCGCCCCAACTGGCCCTCAGACGTCACGTGGCAAGGCCTACCCCGACCCACCAGGCCCTCAGACGTCACGTGGCAAGGCCTACCCCGCCCCACCCAGCCCTCAAACGTCACTTGACGTGTTCTACCCCGCCCCACCCAGCCCTCAGACGTCACGTGACGTGGTCTACCCCGCCCCACTCGGCCCTCAGACGTCACGTGACGAGGTCTACCCCGCCCCAACTGGCCCTCAGACGTCACGTGACGTGGTCTACCCCGCCACAACTGGCCCTCAGACGTCACGTGACGAGGTCTACCCCCCCCCCCCCACCCAGCCCTCAGACGTCACATGGCAAGGCCTACCCCGCCCCACCCAGCCCTCAGACGTCACGTGACGTGGTCCACCCCCCCCCCAGCCCTCAGACGTCACGTGGCAAGGCCTACCCCGCTCCACCCAGCCCTCAGACGTCACGTGACGTGGTCTACCCCGCACCCACCCAGCCCTCGGACGTCACGTGACGTGGTCTACCCCGCCCCAACTGGCCCTCAGACGTCACGTGACGTGGTCTACCCCGCCCCACCCAGCCCTTAGACGTCACATGACGTGGTTTACCCCGCCACACCCAGCAATCAGACGTCACGTGACGAGGTCTACCCCGCCCCACCCAGCCCTCAGACGTCACGTGACGTGGCCTACCCCGCCCCACACAGCCCTCAGACGTCACGTGACGTGGTCTACCCCGCCCCAACTGGCCCTCAGACGTCACGTGACGAGGTCTACCCCGCCCCAGCCAGCCCTCAGACGTCACGTGGTGAGGTCTACCCCCGCCCCATCCAGCCCTCAGACGTCACGTGACGAGGTCTACCCCACCCCACCCAGCCCTTAGACGTCACATGGCAAGGTCTACCCCGCCCCACCCAGCCCTCAGACGTCACGTGACGAGGTCTACCCCACCCCACCCAGCCCTCAGACGTCACATGGCAAGGTCTACCCCGCCCCACCCAGCCCTCAGACGTCACGTGACGAGGTCTACCCCCGCCCCACCCAGCCCTCAGACGTTACGTGACGAGGTCTACCCCGCCCCACCCAGCCCTCAGACGTTACATGACGTGGTCTACCCCGCCCCACCCAGCCCTCAGACGTCACGTGGCAAGGCCTAGCCCACCCCACCCAGCCCTCAGACGTCACATGGCAAGGTCTACCCCGCCCCACCCAGCCCTCAGACGTCATGTGACGAGGTCTACCCCCGCCTCACCCAGCCTTCAGACGTCACGTGACGAGGTCTACCCCCGCCCCACCCAGCCCTCAGACGTCACGTGACGAGGTCTACCCCACCCCACCCAGCCCTCAGACGTCACATGGCAAGGTCTACCCCGCCCCACCCAGCCCTCAGACGTCACGTGACCAGGTCTACCTCCGCCCCACCCAGCCCTCAGACGTCACGTGACGAGGTCTACTCCGCCCCACCCAGCCCTCAGACGTCACATGACGTGGTCTACCCCGCCCCACCCAGCCCTCAGACGTCACGTGACGAGGTCTACCCCGCCCCACTCAGCCCTCAGACGTCACATGACGTGGTCTACACCGCCCCACCCAGCCATCAGACGTCACGTGACGAGGTCTACCCCGCCCCACCCAGCCCTCAGACGTCACGTGACGTGGCCTACCCCGCCCCACCCAGCCCTCAGACGTCACGTGACGTGGTCTACCCCCGCCCCACCCAGCCCTCAGATGTCACGTGACGAGGTCTACCCCGCCCCACCCAGCCCTCAGACGTCACGTGACGAGGTCTACCCCGCTCCACCCAGCCCTCAGACGTCACGTGACGTGGTCTACCCCCGCCCCACCCAGCCCTCAGACGTCACGTGACGAGGTCTACCCCGCCCCATCCAGCCCGCAGACGTCACGTGACGAGGTCTACCCCGCCCCACCCAGCTCTCAGACGTCACGTGACGTGGTCTACCCCCGCCCCACCCAGCCCTCAGACGTCACGTGACGAGGTTTACCCCGCCCACCCAGCTCTCAGACGTCACGTGACAAGGTCTACCCCGCCCCACCCAGCCCTCAGATGTCACGTGACGTGGTCTACCCCGCCCCAACTGGCCCTCAGACGTCACGTGACGAGGTCTACCCCGCCCCACCCAGCCCTCAGACGTCACGTGACGTGGTCTACCCCGCCCCATCTGGCCCTCAGACGTCACGTGACAAGGTCTACCCCGCCCCACCCAGCCCTCAGAAGTCACGTGACGTGGTCTACCCCGCCCCAACTGGCCCTCAGACGTCACGTCACGTGGCAAGGCCTACCCCGCCCCACCCAGCCCTCAAACGTCACGTGACGTGGTCTACCCCGCCCCACCCAGCCCTCAGACGTTACGTGGCAAGGCCTACCCCGCCCCACCCAGCCCTCAGACGTCACGTGACGTGGTCTACCCCGCCCCACCAGGCCCTCGGACGTCACGTGGCAAGGCCTACCCCGCCCCACACAGCCCTCAGACGTCACGTGACGTGGTCTACCACGCCCCACCCAGCCCTCAGACGTTACGTGACGAGGTCTACCCCGCCCCAACTGGCCCTCAGACGTCACGTGACGTGGTCTACCCCGCCCCAACTGGCCCTCAGACGTCACGTGACAAGGTCTACCCCGCCCCAACTGGCCCTCAGACGTCACGTGACGAGGTCTACCCCGCTCCAACTGGCCCTCAGACGTCACGTGACGTAAAATACCCCGCCCCAACTGGCCCTCAGACGTCACGTGGCAAGGCCTACCCCGACCCACCAGGCCCTCAGACGTCACGTGGCAAGGCCTACCCCGCCCCACCCAGCCCTCAAACGTCACGTGACGTGGTCTACCCCGCCCCACCCAGCCTTCAGACGTCACGTGAAGTGGTCTACCCCGCCCCAACTGGCCCTCAGACGTCACGTGGCAATGCCTACCCCGCCCCACATAGCCCTCAGACGTCACGTGGCAAGGCCTACCCCGCCCCACCAGGCCCTCAGACGTCATCATCATCATCATCATCAACATGTTTATTGTTTTATAACATATTTATATGGTTTACATAAGGTAGAGCTGGCGCAAAAGCTGGGGAGCTTGACTCTAGGCGCCAACTCTAACACATATCATCAGGTACCTAATAACTCAACCGCCGCCGTATCACTGGTCATCGCGCGCAGCAGATCATACACCGCGCGCCCCGCCAGAGGAGCGGACCCACCACAGCCTGCACAGGACTACGATTTAATAAACACCAGTGAATCTGTGAGAGTTTTGCAAGTAGTTTTGGAAGTGACGGGCTACCGCGCAGCCGCCGCCGCTACTGAGACTCGTGCCGTGCAACAGGATTTGTGATTGGGTGGATCTGGACTCCTGCGTGAAGTTGTAGTGTAGACTCTGGGATATGTTGGTAATCAATTCGTTTCTATGACAAGTGTATATCGGGTATGAACAGATAAAGTGGTTTGTGTTTTCTTGTGGGTGCCCGCAGGCACATACCGGGGAGTCTGACTTCTGAATTATGAACATGTGGGCGTTTAGTTTGGACATATCAGTTCTCAATCTGGTGTGGAGAATGTTGCTTGCTTTAGTTCCATGTGAATAATATAAAGGGGGCTTGGGCATACCTAACTGTATACGTCACGTGGCAAGGCCTACCCCGCCCCACCCAGCCCTCAGACGTCACGTGACGAGGTCTACCCCGCCCCAACTGGCCCTCAGACGTCACGTGACGTGGTCTACCCCGCCCCAACTGGCCCTCAGACGTCACGTGGCGTGGTCTACTCCGCCCCAACTGGCCCTCAGACGTCACGTGACGTGGTCTACCCCGCCCCAACTGGCCCTCAAACGTCACGTGGCAAGGCCTACCCCGCCCCACCCGGCCCTCAGACGTCACATGGCAAGGCCTACCCCGCCCCAACTGGCCCTCAGACGTCACGTGACGAGGTCTACCCTCCCCCCCCCAGCCCTCAGACGTCACATGGCAAGGCCTACCCCGCCCCACCCAGCCCTCAGACGTCACGTGACGTGGTCTATCCCCCCCAGCCCTCAGACGTCACGTGGCAAGGCCTACCCCGCCCCACCCAGCCCTCAAACGTCACGTGACGTGGTCTACCCCGCCCCACCCAGCCCTCAGACGTCACGTGACGTGGTCTACCCCGCCCCAACTGGCCCTCAGACGTCACGTGGCAAGGCCTACCCCGCCCCACCAGGCCCTCAGACGTCACGCGGCAAAGCCTACCCCCGCCCCACCCAGCCCTCAGACGTCACGTGACGTGGTCTACCCCGCCCCAACTGGCCCTCAGACGTCACGTGGCAAGGCCTACCCTGCCCCACCCAGCCCTCAGACGTCACGTGGCAAGGCCTTTCCCGACCCACCAGGCCCTCGGACGTCACGTGGCAAGGCCTACCCCGCCCCACCCAGCCCTCAGACGTCACGTGACGTGGTCTACCCCGCCCCACCCAGCCCTCGGACGTCACGTGACGTGGTCTACCCCGCCCCAACTGGCCTTCAGACGTCACGTGACGTGGTCTACCCCCCCCCCCCCCCCAACTGGCCCTCAGACGTCACGTGACGTGGTCTACCCCGCCCCAACTGGCCCTCAGACGTCACGTGACGTGGTCTACCCCGCCCCACCCAGCCCTCGGACGTCACGTAACGTGGTCTACCCCGCCCCAACTGGCCCTCAGACGTCACGTAACGTGGTCTACCCCGCCCCACCCAGCCCTCAGACGTCACGTGGCAAGGCCTACCCCACCCCACCCGGCCCTCAGACGTCACGTGGCAAGGCCTACCCCGCCCCACCCGGCCCTCAGACGTCACGTGACGAGGTCTACTCCGCCCCAACTGGCCCTCAGACGTCACGTGACGTGGTCTACCCCGCCCCAACTGGCCCTCAAACGTCACGTGGCAAGGCCTACCCCGCCCCACCCGGCCCTCAGACGTCACATGGCAAGGCCTACCCCGCCCCAACTGGCCCTTAGACGTCACGTGACGAGGTCTACCCTCCCCCCCAGCCCTCAGACGTCACATGGCAAGGCCTACCCCGCCCCACCCAGCCCTCAGACGTCACGTGACGTGGTCTATCCCCCCCCAGCCCTCAGACGTCACGTGGCAAGGCCTACCCCGCTCCACCTAGCCCTCAGACGTCACGTGACGTGGTCTACCCCGCCCCACCCAGCCCTCGGACGTCACGTGCCGTGATCTACCCCGCCCCAACTGGCCCTCAGACGTCCCGTGACGTGGTCTACCCCGCCCCAACTGGCCATCAGACGTCACGTGACGTGGTCTACCCCGCCCCAACTGGCCCTCAGACGTCACGTGACGTGGTCTACCCCGCCCCAACTGGCCCTCAGACGTCACGTGACGTGGTCTACCCCGCCCCAACTGGCCCTCAGACGTCACGTGACGTGGTCTACCCCGCCCCAACTGGCCCTCAGACGTCACGTGACGTTGTCTACCCCGCCCCAACTGGCCCTCAGACGTCACTTGACGTGGTCTACCCCGCCCCACCCAGCCCTCAGACGTCACGTGGCAAGGCCTACCCCGCCCCACCCAGCACTCAGACGTCACATGGCAAGGTCTACCCCGCCCCACCCAGCCCTCAGACGTCACGTGACGAGGTCTACCCCGCCTCACCCGGCCATCAGACGTCACATGGCAAGGCCTACCCCGCCCCACCCAGGCCTCAGACGTCACGTGGCAAGGCCTACCCCACCCCACCCAGCCCTCAGACGTCACATTGCAAGGTCTATCCCGCCCCACTCAGCCCTCAGACGTCACGTGACGAGGTCTACCCCCGCCCCACCCAGCCCTCAGACGTCACGTGACGAGGTCTACCCCCGCCCCACCCAGCCCTCAGACGTCACGTAACGAGGTATACCCCACCCCACCCAGCCCTCAGACGTCACATGGCAAGGTCTACCCCGCCCCACCCAGTCCTCAGACGTCACGTGACGAGGTCTACCCCCGCCCCACCCAGCCCTCAGACGTCATGTGACGAGGTCTACCCCGCCCCACCCAGCCCTCAGACGTCACATGACGTAGTCTACCCCGCCCCACCTAGCCCTCAGACGTCACGTGACGAGGTCTACCCCCGCCCCATCCAGCCCTCAGACGTCACGTGACGAGGTCTACCCCACCCCACCCAGCCCTCAGACGTCACATGGCAAGGTCTACCCCGCCCCACCCAGCCCTCAGACGTCACGTGACGAGGTCTACCCCACCCCACCCAGCTCTCAGACGTCGCATGGCAAGGTCTACTCCGCCCCACCCAGCCCTCAGACGTCACGTGACGAGGTCTACCCCCGCCCCACCCAGCCCTCAGACGTCACGTGACGAGGTCTTCTCCCGCCCCACCCAGCCCTCAGACGTAACGTGACGAGGTCTATCCCGCCCCACCCAGCCCCCAGACGTCACGTGACGTGGTCTACCCCGCCCCACCCAGCCCTCAGACGTCACGTGGCAAGGCCTACCCCGCCCCACCCAGCACTCAGACGTCACATGGCAAGGCAAACCCCGCCCCACCCAGCCCTCAGACGTCACGTGACGAGGTCTACCCCGCCCCACCCGGCCATCAGACGTCACATGGCAAGGCCTACCCCGCCCCACCCAGGCCTCAGACGTCACGTGGCAAGGCCTACCCCCCCCCCCCCCCCACACACACACCTGGCCCTCAGACGTCACATGGCAAGGCCTAACACGCCCCACCTGGCCCTCAGAACGTCACGTGGCAAGGCCTACCCCCGCCCCACCCAGCCCTCAGACGTCACGTGGCAAGGCCTACCCCCGCCCCACCCAGTCCTCAGAGGTCACGTGGCAAGGCCTACCCCGCCCCACCCAGCCCTCAAACGTCACGTGACGTGGTCTACCCCGCCCCACCCAGCCCTCAGACGTCACGTGACGTGGTCTACCCCGCCCCAACTGGCCCCCAGACATCACGTGGCAATGCCTACCCCGCCTCACCCAGCCCTCAGACGTCACGTGGCAAGGCCTACCCCGCCCCACCCAGCCCTCAGACGTCACGTGTCAAGGCCTACCCCGCCCCACCAGGCCCTCAGACGTTATCATCATCATCATCATCAACATGTTTATTGTTTTATAACATATTTATATGGTATACATAAGGTAGAGTTGGCGCAAAAGCTGGGGAGCTTGACTCTAGGCGCCAACTCTAACACATATCATCAGGTACCTAATAACTCAACCGCTGCCGTATCACTGGTCATCGCGCGCAGCAGATCATACGCCGCGCGCCCCGCCAGAGGAGCGGACCCACCAGAGCCTACACAGGACTACGATTTAATAAACACCAGTGAATCTGTGAGAGTTTTGCAAGTAGTTTTGGAAGTGACGGGCTACCGCGCGGCCGCCGCCGCTACTGAGACTCGTGCCGTGCAACAGGATTTGTGATTGGGTGGATCTGGACTCCTGCGTGAAGTTGTAGTGTAGACTCTGGGATATGTTGCTAATCAATTCGTTTCTATGACAAGTGTATATCGGGTATGAACAGATAAAGTGGTTTGTGTTTTCTTGTGGGTGCCCGCAGGCACATACCGGGGAGTCTGACTTCTGAATTATGAACATGTGGGCGTTTAGTTGGGACATATCAGTTCTCAATCTGGTGTGGAGAATGTTGCTTGCTTTAGTTCCATGTGAATAATATAAAGGGGGCTTGGGCATACCTAACTGTATACGTCACGTGGCAAGGCCTACCCCGCCCCACCCAGCCCACAGACGTCACGTGACGAGGTCTACCCCGCCCCAACTGGCCCTCAGACGTCACGTGACGTGGTCTACCCCGCCCCAACTGGCCCTCAGACGTCACGTGGCAAGGCCTACCCCGCCCCACCAGGTCCTCAGACGTCACGCGGCAAAGCCTACCCCCGCCCCACCCAGCCCTCAGACGTCACGTGACGTGGTCTACCCCGCCCCAACTGGCCCTCAGACGTCACGTGGCAAGGCCTACCCCGCCCCACCCAGCCCTCAGACGTCACGTGGCAAGGCCTACCCGGCCCAACCAGGCCCTCGGACGTCACGTGGCAAGGCCTACCCCGCCCCACCCAGCCCTCAGACGTCACGTGGCAAGGCCTACCCCGCCCCACCAGGCCCTCGGACGTCACGTGGCAAGGCCTACCCCGCCCCACCCAGCCCTCAGACGTCACGTGACGTGGTCTACCCCGCCCCAACTGGCCCTCAGACGTCACGTGTCAAGGCCTACCCCGCCCCACCAGGCCCTCAGACGTCACGCAGCAAAGCCTAACCCCGCCCCACCCAGCCCTCAGACGTCACGTGACGTGGTCTACCCCGCCCCAACTGGCCCTCAGACGTCACGTGGCAAGGCCTACCCTGCCCCACCCAGCCCTCAGACGTCACGTGGCAAGGCCTACCCTGCCCCACCCAGCCCTCAGACGTCACGTGACGTGGTCTACCCCGCCCCACCCAGCCCTCGGACGTCACATGACGTGGTCTACCCCGCCCCAACTGGCCCTCAGACGTCACGTGACGTGGTCTACCCCGCCCCAACTGGCCCTCAGACGTCACGTGGCAATGCCTACCCCGCCCCACCCAGCCCTCAGACGTTACGTGGCAAGGCCTACCCCGCCCCACCAGGCCCTCAGACGTCATCATCATCATCATCATCGACATGTTTATTGTTTTATAACATATTTATATGGTTTACATAAGGTAGAGCTGGCGCAAAAGCTGGGGAGCTTGACTCTAGGCGCCAACTCTAACACATATCATCAGGTACCTAATAACTCAACCGCCGCCGTATCACTGGTCATCGCGCGCAGCAGATCATACACCGCGCGCCCCGCCAGAGGAGCGGACCCACCAGAGCCTGCACAGGGCTACGATTTAATAAACACCAGTGAATTTGTGAGAGTTTTGCAAGTATTTTTGGAAGTGACGGGCTACCGCGCGGCCGCCGCCGCTACTGAGACTCGTGCCGTGCAACAGGATTTGTGATTGGGTGGATCTGGACTACTGCGTGAAGTTGTAGTGTAGACTCTGGGATATGTTGCTAATCAATTCGTTTCTATGACAAGTGTATATCGGGCATGAACAGATACAGTGTGTTGTGTTTTCTTGTGGGTGCCCGCAGGCACATACCGGGGAGTCTGACTTCTGAATTATGAACATGTGGGCGTTTAGTTGGGACATATCAGTTCTCAATCTGGTGTGGAGAATGTTGCTTGCTTTAGTTCCATGTGAATAATATAAGGGGGCTTGGATATACCTAACTGTATACGTCACGTGGCAAGGCCTACCCCGCCCCACCCAGCCCTCAGACGTTCCGTGACGAGGTCTACCCCACCCCAACTGGCCCTCAGACGTCACGTGACGTGGTCTACCCCGCCCCACCAGGCCCTCAGACGTCACGTGGAAAGGCCTACCCCGCCCCACCCAGCCATCAAACGTCACGTGACGTGGTCTACCCCGCCCCACCCAGCCATCAGACGTCACGTGACAAGGTCTACCTCGCCCCACCCAGCCATCAGACGTCACGTGGCAACGCCTACCCCGCCCCAACTGGCCCGCAGACGTCACGTGGCAAGGCCTACCCCCGCCCCACCCGGCTCTCAGACGTCACGTGACGTGGTCTACCCCGCCCCAACTGGCCCTCAGACGTCACGTGGCAAGGCCTACCCCGTCCCACCTGGCCATCAGACGTCACGTGATAAGGTCTACCCCGCCCATCCTAGCCCTCAGACGTCACGTGACGAGGTCTACCCCGCCCCAACTGGCCCTCAGACGTCACGTGACGTGGTCTACCCCGCCCCAACTGGCCCTCAGACGTCACGTGGCAAGGCCTACTCCGCCCCACCAGGCCCTCGGACGTCACGTGACGTGGTCTACCCCGCCCCACCCGGCCCTCAGACGTCACGTGACGTGGTCTACCCCGCCCCACCCAGCCCTCAGACGTCACGTGACGTGATCTACCCCGCCCCACCCATCTCTCTGACGTCACGTGACGTGGTCTACCCCACCCCACCAGGCCCTCGGACGTCACGTGACGAGGTCTACCCCGCCCCAACTGGCCCTCAGACGTCACGTGACGTGGTCTACCCCACCCCAACTTGCCATCAGACGTCACGTGACGAGGTCTACCCCGCCCCAACCGGCTCTCAGACGTCACGTGGCAAGGCCTACCCCGCCCCACCCAGCCCTCAGACGTCACGTGGCAAGGCCTACCCCGCCCCACCCAGCCCTCAGACATCACGTGGCAAGGCCTACCCCGCCCCACCCAGCCATTAGACGTCGCGTGACGAGGTCTACCCCGCCCCACCCAGCCCTCAGACGTCAAGTGACGAGGTCTATCCCGCCCCACCCGGCCCTCAGACGTCACGTGACGAGGTCTACCCCGCCCCAACTGGCCCTCGGACGTCACGTGTCAAGGCCTACCCCGCCCCACCAGGCCCTCGGACGTTACGTGGCAAGGCCTACCCCGCCCCACCCAGCCCTCAGACGTCACGTGACGTGGTCTACCCCGCCCCACCAGGCCCTCGGACGTCACGTGGCAAGGCCTACCCCGCCCCACACAGCCCTCAGACGTCACGTGACGTGGTCTACCCCGCCCCACCCAGCCCTCAGACGTCACGTGACGAGGTCTACCCCGCCCCAACTGGCCTTCAGACGTCACGTGACGAGGTCTACCCCGCCCCAACTGGCCCTCAGACGTCACGTGACGTGGTCTACCCCGCCCCAACTGGCCCTCAGACGTCACGTGACGAGGTCTACCCCGCCCCAACTGGCCCTCAGACGTCACGTGACGAGGTCTACCCCGCCCCAACTGGCCCTCAGACGTCACGTGACGTGGTCTACCCCGCCCCAACTGGCCCTCAGACGTCACGTGGCAAGGCCTACCCCGACCCACCAGGCCCTCAGACGTCACGTGGCAAGGCCTACCCCGCCCCACCCAGCCCTCAAACGTCACTTGACGTGTTCTACCCCGCCCCACCCAGCCCTCAGACGTCACGTGACGTGGTCTACCCCGCCCCACTCTGCCCTCAGACGTCACGTGACGAGGTCTACCCCGCCCCAACTGGCCCTCAGACGTCACGTGACGTGGTCTACCCCGCCACAACTGGCCCTCAGACGTCACGTGACGAGGTCTACCCCCCCCCCACCCAGCCCTCAGACATCACATGGCAAGGCCTACCCCGCCCCACCCAGCCCTCAGACGTCACGTGACGTGGTCTACCCCCCCCCCCCAGCCCTCAGACGTCACGTGGCAAGGCCTACCCCGCTCCACCCAGCCCTCAGACGTCACGTGACGTGGTCTACCCCGCACCCACCCAGCCCTCGGACGTCACGTGACGTGGTCTACCCCGCCCCAACTGGCCCTCAGACGTCACGTGACGTGGTCTACCCCGCCCCACCCAGCCCTCAGACGTCACATGACGTGGTTTACCCCGCCCCACCCAGCCATCAGACGTCACGTGACGAGGTCTACCCCGCCCCACCCAGCCCTCAGACGTCACGTGACGTGGCCTACCCCGCCCCACACAGCCCTCAGACGTCACGTGACGTGGTCTACCCCGCCCCAACTGGCCCTCAGACGTCACGTGACGAGGTCTACCCCGCCCCAGCCAGCCCTCAGACGTCACGTGGTGTGGTCTACCCCCGCCCCATCCAGCCCTCAGACGTCACGTGACGAGGTCTACCCCACCCCACCCAGCCCTCAGACGTCACATGGCAAGGTCTACCCCGCCCCACCCAGCCCTCAGACGTCACGTGACGAGGTCTACCCCACCCCACCCAGCCCTCAGACGTCACATGGCAAGGTCTACCCCGCCCCACCCAGCCCTCAGACGTCACGTGACGAGGTCTACCCCACCCCAACTGGCCCTCAGACGTCACGTGACGTGGTCTACCCCGCCCCACCAGGCCCTCAGACGTCACGTGGAAAGGCCTACCCCGCCCCACCCAGCCATCAAACGTCACGTGACGTGGTCTACCCCGCCCCACCCAGCCATCAGACGTCACGTGACAAGGTCTACCTCGCCCCACCCAGCCATCAGACGTCACGTGGCAACGCCTACCCCGCCCCAACTGGCCCGCAGACGTCACGTGGCAAGGCCTACCCCCGCCCCACCCGGCTCTCAGACGTCACGTGACGTGGTCTACCCCGCCCCAACTGGCCCTCAGACGTCACGTGGCAAGGCCTACCCCGTCCCACCTGGCCATCAGACGTCACGTGATAAGGTCTACCCCGCCCATCCTAGCCCTCAGACGTCACGTGACGAGGTCTACCCCGCCCCAACTGGCCCTCAGACGTCACGTGACGTGGTCTACCCCGCCCCAACTGGCCCTCAGACGTCACGTGGCAAGGCCTACTCCGCCCCACCAGGCCCTCGGACGTCACGTGACGTGGTCTACCCCGCCCCACCCGGCCCTCAGACGTCACGTGACGTGGTCTACCCCGCCCCACCCAGCCCTCAGACGTCACGTGACGTGATCTACCCCGCCCCACCCATCTCTCTGACGTCACGTGACGTGGTCTACCCCACCCCACCAGGCCCTCGGACGTCACGTGACGAGGTCTACCCCGCCCCAACTGGCCCTCAGACGTCACGTGACGTGGTCTACCCCACCCCAACTTGCCATCAGACGTCACGTGACGAGGTCTACCCCGCCCCAACCGGCTCTCAGACGTCACGTGGCAAGGCCTACCCCGCCCCACCCAGCCCTCAGACGTCACGTGGCAAGGCCTACCCCGCCCCACCCAGCCCTCAGACATCACGTGGCAAGGCCTACCCCGCCCCACCCAGCCATTAGACGTCGCGTGACGAGGTCTACCCCGCCCCACCCAGCCCTCAGACGTCAAGTGACGAGGTCTATCCCGCCCCACCCGGCCCTCAGACGTCACGTGACGAGGTCTACCCCGCCCCAACTGGCCCTCGGACGTCACGTGTCAAGGCCTACCCCGCCCCACCAGGCCCTCGGACGTTACGTGGCAAGGCCTACCCCGCCCCACCCAGCCCTCAGACGTCACGTGACGTGGTCTACCCCGCCCCACCAGGCCCTCGGACGTCACGTGGCAAGGCCTACCCCGCCCCACACAGCCCTCAGACGTCACGTGACGTGGTCTACCCCGCCCCACCCAGCCCTCAGACGTCACGTGACGAGGTCTACCCCGCCCCAACTGGCCTTCAGACGTCACGTGACGAGGTCTACCCCGCCCCAACTGGCCCTCAGACGTCACGTGACGTGGTCTACCCCGCCCCAACTGGCCCTCAGACGTCACGTGACGAGGTCTACCCCGCCCCAACTGGCCCTCAGACGTCACGTGACGAGGTCTACCCCGCCCCAACTGGCCCTCAGACGTCACGTGACGTGGTCTACCCCGCCCCAACTGGCCCTCAGACGTCACGTGGCAAGGCCTACCCCGACCCACCAGGCCCTCAGACGTCACGTGGCAAGGCCTACCCCGCCCCACCCAGCCCTCAAACGTCACTTGACGTGTTCTACCCCGCCCCACCCAGCCCTCAGACGTCACGTGACGTGGTCTACCCCGCCCCACTCTGCCCTCAGACGTCACGTGACGAGGTCTACCCCGCCCCAACTGGCCCTCAGACGTCACGTGACGTGGTCTACCCCGCCACAACTGGCCCTCAGACGTCACGTGACGAGGTCTACCCCCCCCCCCACCCAGCCCTCAGACATCACATGGCAAGGCCTACCCCGCCCCACCCAGCCCTCAGACGTCACGTGACGTGGTCTACCCCCCCCCCCCAGCCCTCAGACGTCACGTGGCAAGGCCTACCCCGCTCCACCCAGCCCTCAGACGTCACGTGACGTGGTCTACCCCGCACCCACCCAGCCCTCGGACGTCACGTGACGTGGTCTACCCCGCCCCAACTGGCCCTCAGACGTCACGTGACGTGGTCTACCCCGCCCCACCCAGCCCTCAGACGTCACATGACGTGGTTTACCCCGCCCCACCCAGCCATCAGACGTCACGTGACGAGGTCTACCCCGCCCCACCCAGCCCTCAGACGTCACGTGACGTGGCCTACCCCGCCCCACACAGCCCTCAGACGTCACGTGACGTGGTCTACCCCGCCCCAACTGGCCCTCAGACGTCACGTGACGAGGTCTACCCCGCCCCAGCCAGCCCTCAGACGTCACGTGGTGTGGTCTACCCCCGCCCCATCCAGCCCTCAGACGTCACGTGACGAGGTCTACCCCACCCCACCCAGCCCTCAGACGTCACATGGCAAGGTCTACCCCGCCCCACCCAGCCCTCAGACGTCACGTGACGAGGTCTACCCCACCCCACCCAGCCCTCAGACGTCACATGGCAAGGTCTACCCCGCCCCACCCAGCCCTCAGACGTCACGTGACGAGGTCTACCCCCGCCCCACCCAGCCCTCAGACGTTGCGTGACGAGGTCTACCCCGCCCCACCCAGCCCTCAGACGTTACATGACGTGGTCTACCCCGCCCCACCCAGCCCTCAGACGTCACGTGGCAAGGCCTAGCCCACCCCACCCAGCCCTCAGACGTCACATGGCAAGGTCTACCCCGCCCCACCCAGCCCTCAGACGTCATGTGACGAGGTCTACCCCCGCCTCACCCAGCCTTCAGACGTCACGTGACGAGGTCTACCCCCGCCCCACCCAGCCCTCAGACGTCACGTGACGAGGTCTACCCCACCCCACCCAGCCCTCAGACGTCACATGGCAAGGTCTACCCCGCCCCACCCAGCCCTCAGACGTCACGTGACCAGGTCTACCTCCGCCCCACCCAGCCCTCAGACGTCACGTGACGAGGTCTACTCCGCCCCACCCAGCCCTCAGACGTCACATGACGTGGTCTACCCCGCCCCACCCAGCCCTCAGACGTCACGTGACGAGGTCTACCCCGCCCCACTCAGCCCTCAGACGTCACATGACGTGGTCTACACCGCCCCACCCAGCCATCAGACGTCACGTGACGAGGTCTACCCCGCCCCACCCAGCCCTCAGACGTCACGTGACGTGGCCTACCCCGCCCCACCCAGCCCTCAGACGTCACGTGACGTGGTCTACCCCCGCCCCACCCAGCCCTCAGATGTAACGTGACGAGGTCTACCCCGCCCCACCCAGCCTTCAGATGTCACGTGACGAGGTCTACCCCGCTCCACCCAGCCCTCAGACGTCACGTGACGTGGTCTACCCCCGCCCCACCCAGCCCTCAGACGTCACGTGACGAGGTCTACCCCGCCCCATCCAGCCCGCAGACGTCACGTGACGAGGTCTACCCCGCCCCACCCAGCTCTCAGACGTCACGTGACGTGGTCTACCCCTGCCCCACCCAGCCCTCAGACGTCACGTGACGAGGTTTACCCCGCCCACCCAGCTCTCAGACGTCACGTGACAAGGTCTACCCCGCCCCACCCAGCCCTCAGATGTCACGTGACGTGGTCTACCCCGCCCCAACTGGCCCTCAGACGTCACGTGACGAGGTCTACCCCGCCCCACCCAGCCCTCAGACGTCACGTGACGTGGTCTACCCCGCCCCATCTGGCCCTCAGACGTCACGTGACAAGGTCTACCCCGCCCCACCCAGCCCTCAGAAGTCACGTGACGTGGTCTACCCCGCCCCAACTGGCCCTCAGACGTCACGTCACGTGGCAAGGCCTACCCCGCCCCACCCAGCCCTCAAACGTCACGTGACGTGGTCTACCCCGCCCCACCCAGCCCTCAGACGTTACGTGGCAAGGCCTACCCCGCCCCACCCAGCCCTCAGACGTCACGTGACGTGGTCTACCCCGCCCCACCAGGCCCTCGGACGTCACGTGGCAAGGCCTACCCCGCCCCACACAACCCTCAGACGTCACGTGACGTGGTCTACCACGCCCCACCCAGCCCTCAGACGTTACGTGACGAGGTCTACCCCGCCCCAACTGGCCCTCAGACGTCACGTGACGTGGTCTACCCCGCCCCAACTGGCCCTCAGACGTCACGTGACAAGGTCTACCCCGCCCCAACTGGCCCTCAGACGTCACGTGACGAGGTCTACCCCGCTCCAACTGGCCCTCAGACGTCACGTGACGTGGTCTACCCCGCCCCAACTGGCCCTCAGACGTAACGTGGCAAGGCCTACCCCGACCCACCAGGCCCTCAGACGTCACGTGGCAAGGCCTACCCCGCCCCACCCAGCCCTCAAACGTCACGTGACGTGGTCTACCCCGCCCCACCCAGCCCTCAGATGTCACGTGAAGTGGTCTACCCCGCCCCAACTGGCCCTCAGACGTCACGTGGCAATGCCTACCCCGCCCCACATAGCCCTCAGAAGTCACGTGGCAAGGCCTACCCCGCCCCACCAGGCCCTCAGACGTCATCATCATCATCATCATCAACATGTTTATTGTTTTATAACATATTTATATGGTTTACATAAGGTAGAGCTGGCGCAAAAGCTGGGGAGCTTGACTCTAGGCGCCAACTCTAACACATATCATCAGGTACCTAATAACTCAACCGCCGCCGTATCACTGGTCATCGCGCGCAGCAGATCATACACCGCGCGCCCCGCCAGAGGAGCGGACCCACCACAGCCTGCACAGGACTACGATTTAATAAACACCAGTGAATCTGTGAGAGTTTTGCAAGTAGTTTTGGAAGTGACGGGCTACCGCGCGGCCGCCGCCGCTACTGAGACTCGTGCCGTGCAACAGGATTTGTGATTGGGTGGATCTGGACTCCTGCGTGAAGTTGTAGTGTAGACTCTGGGATATGTTGGTAATCAATTCGTTTCTATGACAAGTGTATATCGGGTATGAACAGATAAAGTGGTTTGTGTTTTCTTGTGGGTGCCCGCAGGCACATACCGGGGAGTCTGACTTCTGAATTATGAACATTTGGGCGTTTAGTTGGGACATATCAGTTCTCAATCTGGTGTGGAGAATGTTACTTGCTTTAGTTCCATGTGAATAATATAAAGGGGGCTTGGGCATACCTAACTGTATACGTCACGTGGCAAGGCCTACCCCGCCCCACCCAGCCCTCAGACGTCACGTGACGAGGTCTACCCCGCACCAACTGGCCCTCAGACGTCACGTGACGTGGTCTACCCCGCCCCAACTGGCCCTCAGACGTCACGTGGCAAGGCCTACCCCGCCCCACCAGGCCCTCAGACGTCACGCGGCAAAGCCTACCCCCGCCCCACCCAGCCCTCAGACGTCACGTGACGTGGTCTACCCCGCCCCAACTGGCCCTCAGACGTCACGTGGCGTGGTCTACTCCGCCCCAACTGGCCCTCAGACGTCAGGTGACGTGGTCTACCCCGCCCCAACTGGCCCTCAAACGTCACGTGGCAAAGCCTACCCCGCCCCACCCGGCCCTCAGACGTCACATGGCAAGGCCTACCCCGCCCCAACTGGCCCTCAGACGTCACGTGACGAGGTCTACCCTCCCCCCCCAGCCCTCAGACGTCACATGGCAAGGCCTACCCCGCCCCACCCAGCCCTCAGACGTCACGTGACGTGGTCTATCCCCCCAGCCCTCAGACGTCACGTGGCAAGGCCTACCCCGCCCCACCCAGCCCTCAAACGTCAAGTGACGTGGTCTACCCCGCCCCACCCAGCCCTCAGACGTCACGTGAGGTGGTCTACCCCGCCCCAACTGGCCCTCAGACGTCACGTGGCAAGGCCTACCCCGCCCCACCAGGCCCTCAGACGTCACGCGGCAAAGCCTACCCCCGCCCCACCCAGCCCTCAGACGTCACGTGACGTGGTCTACCCCGCCCCAACTGGCCCTCAGACGTCACGTGGCAAGGCCTACCCTGCCCCACCCAGCCCTCAGACGTCACGTGGCAAGGCCTACCCCGCCCCACCAGGCCCTCGGACGTCACGTGGCAAGGCCTACCCCGCCCCACCCAGCCCTCAGACGTCACGTGACGTGGTCTACCCCGCCCCACCCAGCCCTCGGACGTCACGTGACGTGGTCTACCCCGCCCCAACTGGCCTTCAGACGTCACGTGACGTGGTCTACCCCCCCCCCCCCCCCCCCCAACTGGCCCTCAGACGTCACGTGACGTGGTCTACCCCGCCCCAACTGGCCCTCAGACGTCACGTGACGTGGTCTACCCCGCCCCACCCAGCCCTCGGACGTCACGGAACGTGGTCTACCCCGCCCCACCCAGCCCTCAGACGTCACGTGGCAAGGCCTACCCCACCCCACCCGGCCCTCAGACGTCACGTGGCAAGGCCTACCCCGCCCCACCCGGCCCTCAGACGTCACGTGACGAGGTCTACTCCGCCCCAACTGGCCCTCAGACGTCACGTGACGTGGTCTACCCCGCCCCAACTGGCCCTCAAACGTCACGTGGCAAGGCCTACCCCGCCCCACCCGGCCCTCAGACGTCACATGGCAAGGCCTACCCCGCCCCAACTGGCCCTTAGACGTCACGTGACGAGGTCTACCCTCCCCCCCCAGCCCTCAGACGTCACATGGCAAGGCCTACCCCGCCCCACCCAGCCCTCAGACGTCACGTGACGTGGTCTATCCCCCCCCCCCAGCCCTCAGACGTCACGTGACAAGGCCTACCCCGCTCCACCTAGCCCTCAGACGTCACGTGACGTGGTCTACCCCGCCCCACCCAGCCCTCGGACGTCACGTGCCGTGATCTACCCCGCCCCAACTGGCCCTCAGACGTCACGTGACGTGGTCTACCCCGCCCCACCAGGCCCTCAGACGTCACGTGGCAAGGCCTACCCCGCCCCACCCAGCCATCAAACGTCACGTGACGTGGTCTACCCCGCCCCACCCAGCCATCAGACGTCACGTGACAAGGTCTACCTCGCCCCACCCAGCCATCAGACGTCACGTGGCAACGCCTACCCCGCCCCAACTGGCCCGCAGACGTCACGTGGCAAGGCCTACCCCCGCCCCACCCGGCTCTCAGACGTCACGTGACGTGGTCTACCCTGCCCCAACTGGCCCTCAGACGTCACGTGGCAAGGCCTACCCCGTCCCACCTGGCCATCAGACGTCACGTGATAAGGTCTACCCCGCCCATCCCAGCCCTCAGACGTCACGTGACGAGGTCTACCCCGCCCCAACTGGCCCTCAGACGTCACGTGACGTGGTCTACCCCGCCCCAACTGGCCCTCAGACGTCACGTGGCAAGGCCTACTCCGCCCCACCAGGCCCTCGGACGTCACGTGACGTGGTCTACCCCGCCCCACCCGGCCCTCAGACGTCACGTGACGTGGTCTACCCCGCCCCACCCAGCCCTCAGACGTCACGTGACGTGGTCTACCCCGCCCCACCCATCCCTCTGACGTCACGTGACGTGGTCTACCCCACCCCACCAGGCCCTCGGACGTCACGTGACGAGGTCTACCCCGCCCCAACTGGCCCTCAGACGTCACGTGACGTGGTCTACCCCACCCCAACTTGCCATCAGACGTCACGTGACGAGGTCTACCCCGCCCCAACCGGCTCTCAGACGTCACGTGGCAAGGCCTACCCCGCCCCACCCAGCCCTCAGACGTCACGTGGCAAGGCCTACCCCGCCCCACCCAGCCCTCAGACGTCACGTGGCAAGGCCTACCCCGCCCCACCCAGCCATTAGACGTCGCGTGACGAGGTCTACCCCGCCCCACCCAGCCCTCAGACGTCACGTGACGAGGTCTATCCCGCCCCACCCGGCCCTCAGACGTCACGTGACGAGGTCTACCCCGCCCCAACTGGCCCTCGGACGTCACGTGTCAAGGCCTACCCCGCCCCACCAGGCCCTCGGACGTTACGTGGCAAGGCCTACCCCGCCCCACCCAGCCCTCAGACGTCACGTGACGTGGTCTACCCCGCCCCACCAGGCCCTCGGACGTCACGTGGCAAGGCCTACCCCGCCCCACACAGCCCTCAGACGTCACGTGACGTGGTCTACCCCGCCCCACCCAGCCCTCAGACGTCACGTGACGAGGTCTACCCCGCCCCAACTGGCTTTCAGACGTCACGTGACGAGGTCTACCCCGCCCCAACTGGCCCTCAGACGTCACGTGACGTGGTCTACCCCGCCCCAACTGGCCCTCAGACGTCACGTGACGAGGTCTACCCCGCCCCAACTGGCCCTCAGACGTCACGTGACGAGGTCTACCCCGCCCCAACTGGCCCTCAGACGTCACGTGACGTGGTCTACCCCGCCCCAACTGGCCCTCAGACGTCACGTGGCAAGGCCTACCCCGACCCACCAGGCCCTCAGACGTCACGTGGCAAGGCCTACCCCGCCCCACCCAGCCCTCAAACGTCACTTGACGTGTTCTACCCCGCCCCACCCAGCCCTCAGACGTCACGTGACGTGGTCTACCCCGCCCCACTCGGCCCTCAGACGTCACGTGACGAGGTCTACCCCGCCCCAACTGGCCCTCAGACGTCACGTGACGTGGTCTACCCCGCCACAACTGGCCCTCAGACGTCACGTGACGAGGTCTACCCCCCCCCCACCCAGCCCTCAGACGTCACATGGCAAGGCCTACCCCGCCCCACCCAGCCCTCAGACGTCACGTGACGTGGTCCACCCCCCCCCCCCCCCCCAGCCCTCAGACGTCACGTGGCAAGGCCTACCCCGCTCCACCCAGCCCTCAGACGTCACGTGACGTGGTCTACCCCGCACCCACCCAGCCCTCGGACGTCACGTGACGTGGTCTACCCCGCCCCAACTGGCCCTCAGACGTCACGTGACGTGGTCTACCCCGCCCCACCCAGCCCTTAGACGTCACATGACGTGGTTTACCCCGCCACACCCAGCAATCAGACGTCACGTGACGAGGTCTACCCCGCCCCACCCAGCCCTCAGACGTCACGTGACGTGGCCTACCCCGCCCCACACAGCCCTCAGACGTCACGTGACGTGGTCTACCCCGCCCCAACTGGCCCTCAGACGTCACGTGACGAGGTCTACCCCGCCCCAGCCAGCCCTCAGACGTCACGTGGTGAGGTCTACCCCCGCCCCATCCAGCCCTCAGACGTCACGTGACGAGGTCTACCCCACCCCACCCAGCCCTTAGACGTCACATGGCAAGGTCTACCCCGCCCCACCCAGCCCTCAGACGTCACGTGACGAGGTCTACCCCACCCCACCCAGCCCTCAGACGTCACATGGCAAGGTCTACCCCGCCCCACCCAGCCCTCAGACGTCACGTGACGAGGTCTACCCCCGCCCCACCCAGCCCTCAGACGTTACGTGACGAGGTCTACCCCGCCCCACCCAGCCCTCAGACGTTACATGACGTGGTCTACCCCGCCCCACCCAGCCCTCAGACGTCACGTGGCAAGGCCTAGCCCACCCCACCCAGCCCTCAGACGTCACATGGCAAGGTCTACCCCGCCCCACCCAGCCCTCAGACGTCATGTGACGAGGTCTACCCCCGCCTCACCCAGCCTTCAGACGTCACGTGACGAGGTCTACCCCCGCCCCACCCAGCCCTCAGACGTCACGTGACGAGGTCTACCCCACCCCACCCAGCCCTCAGACGTCACATGGCAAGGTCTACCCCGCCCCACCCAGCCCTCAGACGTCACGTGACCAGGTCTACCTCCGCCCCACCCAGCCCTCAGACGTCACGTGACGAGGTCTACTCCGCCCCACCCAGCCCTCAGACGTCACATGACGTGGTCTACCCCGCCCCACCCAGCCCTCAGACGTCACGTGACGAGGTCTACCCCGCCCCACTCAGCCCTCAGACGTCACATGACGTGGTCTACACCGCCCCACCCAGCCATCAGACGTCACGTGACGAGGTCTACCCCGCCCCACCCAGCCCTCAGACGTCACGTGACGTGGCCTACCCCGCCCCACCCAGCCCTCAGACGTCACGTGACGTGGTCTACCCCCGCCCCACCCAGCCCTCAGATGTCACGTGACGAGGTCTACCCCGCCCCACCCAGCCCTCAGACGTCACGTGACGAGGTCTACCCCGCTCCACCCAGCCCTCAGACGTCACGTGACGTGGTCTACCCCCGCCCCACCCAGCCCTCAGACGTCACGTGACGAGGTCTACCCCGCCCCATCCAGCCCGCAGACGTCACGTGACGAGGTCTACCCCGCCCCACCCAGCTCTCAGACGTCACGTGACGTGGTCTACCCCCGCCCCACCCAGCCCTCAGACGTCACGTGACGAGGTTTACCCCGCCCACCCAGCTCTCAGACGTCACGTGACAAGGTCTACCCCGCCCCACCCAGCCCTCAGATGTCACGTGACGTGGTCTACCCCGCCCCAACTGGCCCTCAGACGTCACGTGACGAGGTCTACCCCGCCCCACCCAGCCCTCAGACGTCACGTGACGTGGTCTACCCCGCCCCATCTGGCCCTCAGACGTCACGTGACAAGGTCTACCCCGCCCCACCCAGCCCTCAGAAGTCACGTGACGTGGTCTACCCCGCCCCAACTGGCCCTCAGACGTCACGTCACGTGGCAAGGCCTACCCCGCCCCACCCAGCCCTCAAACGTCACGTGACGTGGTCTACCCCGCCCCACCCAGCCCTCAGACGTTACGTGGCAAGGCCTACCCCGCCCCACCCAGCCCTCAGACGTCACGTGACGTGGTCTACCCCGCCCCACCAGGCCCTCGGACGTCACGTGGCAAGGCCTACCCCGCCCCACACAGCCCTCAGACGTCACGTGACGTGGTCTACCACGCCCCACCCAGCCCTCAGACGTTACGTGACGAGGTCTACCCCGCCCCAACTGGCCCTCAGACGTCACGTGACGTGGTCTACCCCGCCCCAACTGGCCCTCAGACGTCACGTGACAAGGTCTACCCCGCCCCAACTGGCCCTCAGACGTCACGTGACGAGGTCTACCCCGCTCCAACTGGCCCTCAGACGTCACGTGACGTAAAATACCCCGCCCCAACTGGCCCTCAGACGTCACGTGGCAAGGCCTACCCCGACCCACCAGGCCCTCAGACGTCACGTGGCAAGGCCTACCCCGCCCCACCCAGCCCTCAAACGTCACGTGACGTGGTCTACCCCGCCCCACCCAGCCTTCAGACGTCACGTGAAGTGGTCTACCCCGCCCCAACTGGCCCTCAGACGTCACGTGGCAATGCCTACCCCGCCCCACATAGCCCTCAGACGTCACGTGGCAAGGCCTACCCCGCCCCACCAGGCCCTCAGACGTCATCATCATCATCATCATCAACATGTTTATTGTTTTATAACATATTTATATGGTTTACATAAGGTAGAGCTGGCGCAAAAGCTGGGGAGCTTGACTCTAGGCGCCAACTCTAACACATATCATCAGGTACCTAATAACTCAACCGCCGCCGTATCACTGGTCATCGCGCGCAGCAGATCATACACCGCGCGCCCCGCCAGAGGAGCGGACCCACCACAGCCTGCACAGGACTACGATTTAATAAACACCAGTGAATCTGTGAGAGTTTTGCAAGTAGTTTTGGAAGTGACGGGCTACCGCGCAGCCGCCGCCGCTACTGAGACTCGTGCCGTGCAACAGGATTTGTGATTGGGTGGATCTGGACTCCTGCGTGAAGTTGTAGTGTAGACTCTGGGATATGTTAGTAATCAATTCGTTTCTATGACAAGTGTATATCGGGTATGAACAGATAAAGTGGTTTGTGTTTTCTTGTGGGTGCCCGCAGGCACATACCGGGGAGTCTGACTTCTGAATTATGAACATGTGGGCGTTTAGTTGGGACATATCAGTTCTCAATCTGGTGTGGAGAATGTTGCTTGCTTTAGTTCCATGTGAATAATATAAAGGGGGCTTGGGCATACCTAACTGTATACGTCACGTGGCAAGGCCTACCCCGCCCCACCCAGCCCTCAGACGTCACGTGACGAGGTCTACCCCGCCCCAACTGGCCCTCAGACGTCACGTGACGTGGTCTACCCCGCCCCAACTGGCCCTCAGACGTCACGTGGCGTGGTCTACTCCGCCCCAACTGGCCCTCAGACGTCACGTGACGTGGTCTACCCCGCCCCAACTGGCCCTCAAACGTCACGTGGCAAGGCCTACCCCGCCCCACCCGGCCCTCAGACGTCACATGGCAAGGCCTACCCCGCCCCAACTGGCCCTCAGACGTCACGTGACGAGGTCTACCCTCCCCCCCCCAGCCCTCAGACGTCACATGGCAAGGCCTACCCCGCCCCACCCAGCCCTCAGACGTCACGTGACGTGGTCTATCCCCCCCAGCCCTCAGACGTCACGTGGCAAGGCCTACCCCGCCCCACCCAGCCCTCAAACGTCACGTGACGTGGTCTACCCCGCCCCACCCAGCCCTCAGACGTCACGTGACGTGGTCTACCCCGCCCCAACTGGCCCTCAGACGTCACGTGGCAAGGCCTACCCCGCCCCACCAGGCCCTCAGACGTCACGCGGCAAAGCCTACCCCCGCCCCACCCAGCCCTCAGACGTCACGTGACGTGGTCTACCCCGCCCCAACTGGCCCTCAGACGTCACGTGGCAAGGCCTACCCTGCCCCACCCAGCCCTCAGACGTCACGTGGCAAGGCCTTTCCCGACCCACCAGGCCCTCGGACGTCACGTGGCAAGGCCTACCCCGCCCCACCCAGCCCTCAGACGTCACGTGACGTGGTCTACCCCGCCCCACCCAGCCCTCGGACGTCACGTGACGTGGTCTACCCCGCCCCAACTGGCCTTCAGACGTCACGTGACGTGGTCTACCCCCCCCCCCCAACTGGCCCTCAGACGTCACGTGACGTGGTCTACCCCGCCCCAACTGGCCCTCAGACGTCACGTGACGTGGTCTACCCCGCCCCACCCAGCCCTCGGACGTCACGTAACGTGGTCTACCCCGCCCCAACTGGCCCTCAGACGTCACGTAACGTGGTCTACCCCGCCCCACCCAGCCCTCAGACGTCACGTGGCAAGGCCTACCCCACCCCACCCGGCCCTCAGACGTCACGTGGCAAGGCCTACCCCGCCCCACCCGGCCCTCAGACGTCACGTGACGAGGTCTACTCCGCCCCAACTGGCCCTCAGACGTCACGTGACGTGGTCTACCCCGCCCCAACTGGCCCTCAAACGTCACGTGGCAAGGCCTACCCCGCCCCACCCGGCCCTCAGACGTCACATGGCAAGGCCTACCCCGCCCCAACTGGCCCTTAGACGTCACGTGACGAGGTCTACCCTCCCCCCCAGCCCTCAGACGTCACATGGCAAGGCCTACCCCGCCCCACCCAGCCCTCAGACGTCACGTGACGTGGTCTATCCCCCCCCAGCCCTCAGACGTCACGTGGCAAGGCCTACCCCGCTCCACCTAGCCCTCAGACGTCACGTGACGTGGTCTACCCCGCCCCACCCAGCCCTCGGACGTCACGTGCCGTGATCTACCCCGCCCCAACTGGCCCTCAGACGTCCCGTGACGTGGTCTACCCCGCCCCAACTGGCCATCAGACGTCACGTGACGTGGTCTACCCCGCCCCAACTGGCCCTCAGACGTCACGTGACGTGGTCTACCCCGCCCCAACTGGCCCTCAGACGTCACGTGACGTGGTCTACCCCGCCCCAACTGGCCCTCAGACGTCACGTGACGTGGTCTACCCCGCCCCAACTGGCCCTCAGACGTCACGTGACGTTGTCTACCCCGCCCCAACTGGCCCTCAGACGTCACTTGACGTGGTCTACCCCGCCCCACCCAGCCCTCAGACGTCACGTGGCAAGGCCTACCCCGCCCCACCCAGCACTCAGACGTCACATGGCAAGGTCTACCCCGCCCCACCCAGCCCTCAGACGTCACGTGACGAGGTCTACCCCGCCTCACCCGGCCATCAGACGTCACATGGCAAGGCCTACCCCGCCCCACCCAGGCCTCAGACGTCACGTGGCAAGGCCTACCCCACCCCACCCAGCCCTCAGACGTCACATTGCAAGGTCTATCCCGCCCCACTCAGCCCTCAGACGTCACGTGACGAGGTCTACCCCCGCCCCACCCAGCCCTCAGACGTCACGTGACGAGGTCTACCCCCGCCCCACCCAGCCCTCAGACGTCACGTAACGAGGTATACCCCACCCCACCCAGCCCTCAGACGTCACATGGCAAGGTCTACCCCGCCCCACCCAGTCCTCAGACGTCACGTGACGAGGTCTACCCCCGCCCCACCCAGCCCTCAGACGTCATGTGACGAGGTCTACCCCGCCCCACCCAGCCCTCAGACGTCACATGACGTAGTCTACCCCGCCCCACCTAGCCCTCAGACGTCACGTGACGAGGTCTACCCCCGCCCCATCCAGCCCTCAGACGTCACGTGACGAGGTCTACCCCACCCCACCCAGCCCTCAGACGTCACATGGCAAGGTCTACCCCGCCCCACCCAGCCCTCAGACGTCACGTGACGAGGTCTACCCCACCCCACCCAGCTCTCAGACGTCGCATGGCAAGGTCTACTCCGCCCCACCCAGCCCTCAGACGTCACGTGACGAGGTCTACCCCCGCCCCACCCAGCCCTCAGACGTCACGTGACGAGGTCTTCTCCCGCCCCACCCAGCCCTCAGACGTAACGTGACGAGGTCTATCCCGCCCCACCCAGCCCCCAGACGTCACGTGACGTGGTCTACCCCGCCCCACCCAGCCCTCAGACGTCACGTGGCAAGGCCTACCCCGCCCCACCCAGCACTCAGACGTCACATGGCAAGGCAAACCCCGCCCCACCCAGCCCTCAGACGTCACGTGACGAGGTCTACCCCGCCCCACCCGGCCATCAGACGTCACATGGCAAGGCCTACCCCGCCCCACCCAGGCCTCAGACGTCACGTGGCAAGGCCTACCCCCCCCCCCCCCACACACACACCTGGCCCTCAGACGTCACATGGCAAGGCCTAACACGCCCCACCTGGCCCTCAGAACGTCACGTGGCAAGGCCTACCCCCGCCCCACCCAGCCCTCAGACGTCACGTGGCAAGGCCTACCCCCGCCCCACCCAGTCCTCAGAGGTCACGTGGCAAGGCCTACCCCGCCCCACCCAGCCCTCAAACGTCACGTGACGTGGTCTACCCCGCCCCACCCAGCCCTCAGACGTCACGTGACGTGGTCTACCCCGCCCCAACTGGCCCCCAGACATCACGTGGCAATGCCTACCCCGCCTCACCCAGCCCTCAGACGTCACGTGGCAAGGCCTACCCCGCCCCACCCAGCCCTCAGACGTCACGTGTCAAGGCCTACCCCGCCCCACCAGGCCCTCAGACGTTATCATCATCATCATCATCAACATGTTTATTGTTTTATAACATATTTATATGGTATACATAAGGTAGAGTTGGCGCAAAAGCTGGGGAGCTTGACTCTAGGCGCCAACTCTAACACATATCATCAGGTACCTAATAACTCAACCGCTGCCGTATCACTGGTCATCGCGCGCAGCAGATCATACGCCGCGCGCCCCGCCAGAGGAGCGGACCCACCAGAGCCTACACAGGACTACGATTTAATAAACACCAGTGAATCTGTGAGAGTTTTGCAAGTAGTTTTGGAAGTGACGGGCTACCGCGCGGCCGCCGCCGCTACTGAGACTCGTGCCGTGCAACAGGATTTGTGATTGGGTGGATCTGGACTCCTGCGTGAAGTTGTAGTGTAGACTCTGGGATATGTTGCTAATCAATTCGTTTCTATGACAAGTGTATATCGGGTATGAACAGATAAAGTGGTTTGTGTTTTCTTGTGGGTGCCCGCAGGCACATACCGGGGAGTCTGACTTCTGAATTATGAACATGTGGGCGTTTAGTTGGGACATATCAGTTCTCAATCTGGTGTGGAGAATGTTGCTTGCTTTAGTTCCATGTGAATAATATAAAGGGGGCTTGGGCATACCTAACTGTATACGTCACGTGGCAAGGCCTACCCCGCCCCACCCAGCCCACAGACGTCACGTGACGAGGTCTACCCCGCCCCAACTGGCCCTCAGACGTCACGTGACGTGGTCTACCCCGCCCCAACTGGCCCTCAGACGTCACGTGGCAAGGCCTACCCCGCCCCACCAGGTCCTCAGACGTCACGCGGCAAAGCCTACCCCCGCCCCACCCAGCCCTCAGACGTCACGTGACGTGGTCTACCCCGCCCCAACTGGCCCTCAGACGTCACGTGGCAAGGCCTACCCCGCCCCACCCAGCCCTCAGACGTCACGTGGCAAGGCCTACCCGGCCCAACCAGGCCCTCGGACGTCACGTGGCAAGGCCTACCCCGCCCCACCCAGCCCTCAGACGTCACGTGGCAAGGCCTACCCCGCCCCACCAGGCCCTCGGACGTCACGTGGCAAGGCCTACCCCGCCCCACCCAGCCCTCAGACGTCACGTGACGTGGTCTACCCCGCCCCAACTGGCCCTCAGACGTCACGTGTCAAGGCCTACCCCGCCCCACCAGGCCCTCAGACGTCACGCAGCAAAGCCTAACCCCGCCCCACCCAGCCCTCAGACGTCACGTGACGTGGTCTACCCCGCCCCAACTGGCCCTCAGACGTCACGTGGCAAGGCCTACCCTGCCCCACCCAGCCCTCAGACGTCACGTGGCAAGGCCTACCCTGCCCCACCCAGCCCTCAGACGTCACGTGACGTGGTCTACCCCGCCCCACCCAGCCCTCGGACGTCACATGACGTGGTCTACCCCGCCCCAACTGGCCCTCAGACGTCACGTGACGTGGTCTACCCCGCCCCAACTGGCCCTCAGACGTCACGTGGCAATGCCTACCCCGCCCCACCCAGCCCTCAGACGTTACGTGGCAAGGCCTACCCCGCCCCACCAGGCCCTCAGACGTCATCATCATCATCATCATCGACATGTTTATTGTTTTATAACATATTTATATGGTTTACATAAGGTAGAGCTGGCGCAAAAGCTGGGGAGCTTGACTCTAGGCGCCAACTCTAACACATATCATCAGGTACCTAATAACTCAACCGCCGCCGTATCACTGGTCATCGCGCGCAGCAGATCATACACCGCGCGCCCCGCCAGAGGAGCGGACCCACCAGAGCCTGCACAGGGCTACGATTTAATAAACACCAGTGAATTTGTGAGAGTTTTGCAAGTATTTTTGGAAGTGACGGGCTACCGCGCGGCCGCCGCCGCTACTGAGACTCGTGCCGTGCAACAGGATTTGTGATTGGGTGGATCTGGACTACTGCGTGAAGTTGTAGTGTAGACTCTGGGATATGTTGCTAATCAATTCGTTTCTATGACAAGTGTATATCGGGCATGAACAGATACAGTGTGTTGTGTTTTCTTGTGGGTGCCCGCAGGCACATACCGGGGAGTCTGACTTCTGAATTATGAACATGTGGGCGTTTAGTTGGGACATATCAGTTCTCAATCTGGTGTGGAGAATGTTGCTTGCTTTAGTTCCATGTGAATAATATAAGGGGGCTTGGATATACCTAACTGTATACGTCACGTGGCAAGGCCTACCCCGCCCCACCCAGCCCTCAGACGTTCCGTGACGAGGTCTACCCCACCCCAACTGGCCCTCAGACGTCACGTGACGTGGTCTACCCCGCCCCACCAGGCCCTCAGACGTCACGTGGAAAGGCCTACCCCGCCCCACCCAGCCATCAAACGTCACGTGACGTGGTCTACCCCGCCCCACCCAGCCATCAGACGTCACGTGACAAGGTCTACCTCGCCCCACCCAGCCATCAGACGTCACGTGGCAACGCCTACCCCGCCCCAACTGGCCCGCAGACGTCACGTGGCAAGGCCTACCCCCGCCCCACCCGGCTCTCAGACGTCACGTGACGTGGTCTACCCCGCCCCAACTGGCCCTCAGACGTCACGTGGCAAGGCCTACCCCGTCCCACCTGGCCATCAGACGTCACGTGATAAGGTCTACCCCGCCCATCCCAGCCCTCAGACGTCACGTGACGAGGTCTACCCCGCCCCAACTGGCCCTCAGACGTCACGTGACGTGGTCTACCCCGCCCCAACTGGCCCTCAGACGTCACGTGGCAAGGCCTACTCCGCCCCACCAGGCCCTCGGACGTCACGTGACGTGGTCTACCCCGCCCCACCCGGCCCTCAGACGTCACGTGACGTGGTCTACCCCGCCCCACCCAGCCCTCAGACGTCACGTGACGTGGTCTACCCCGCCCCACCCATCCCTCTGACGTCACGTGACGTGGTCTACCCCACCCCACCAGGCCCTCGGACGTCACGTGACGAGGTCTACCCCGCCCCAACTGGCCCTCAGACGTCACGTGACGTGGTCTACCCCACCCCAACTTGCCATCAGACGTCACGTGACGAGGTCTACCCCGCCCCAACCGGCTCTCAGACGTCACGTGGCAAGGCCTACCCCGCCCCACCCAGCCCTCAGACGTCACGTGGCAAGGCCTACCCCGCCCCACCCAGCCCTCAGACGTCACGTGGCAAGGCCTACCCCACCCCACCCAGCCATTAGACGTCGCGTGACGAGGTCTACCCCGCCCCACCCAGCCCTCAGACGTCACGTGACGAGGTCTATCCCGCCCCACCCGGCCCTCAGACGTCACGTGACGAGGTCTACCTCGCCCCAACTGGCCCTCGGACGTCACGTGTCAAGGCCTACCCCGCCCCACCAGGCCCTCGGACGTTACGTGGCAAGGCCTACCCCGCCCCACCCAGCCCTCAGACGTCACGTGACGTGGTCTACCCCGCCCCACCAGGCCCTCGGACGTCACGTGGCAAGGCCTACCCCGCCCCACACAGCCCTCAGACGTCACGTGACGTGGTCTACCCCGCCCCACCCAGCCCTCAGACGTCACGTGACGAGGTCTACCCCGCCCCAACTGGCCTTCAGACGTCACGTGACGAGGTCTACCCCGCCCCAACTGGCCCTCAGACGTCACGTGACGTGGTCTACCCCGCCCCAACTGGCCCTCAGACGTCACGTGACGAGGTCTACCCCGCCCCAACTGGCCCTCAGACGTCACGTGACGAGGTCTACCCCGCCCCAACTGGCCCTCAGACGTCACGTGACGTGGTCTACCCCGCCCCAACTGGCCCTCAGACGTCACGTGGCAAGGCCTACCCCGACCCACCAGGCCCTCAGACGTCACGTGGCAAGGCCTACCCCGCCCCACCCAGCCCTCAAACGTCACTTGACGTGTTCTACCCCGCCCCACCCAGCCCTCAGACGTCACGTGACGTGGTCTACCCTGCCCCAACTGGCCCTCAGACGTCACGTGGCAATGCCTACCCCGCCCCACCCAGCCCTCAGACGTCACGTGGCAAGGCCAACCCCGCCCCACCAGGCCCTCAGACGTTACGTGGCAAGGCCTACCCCGCCCCACCAGGCCCTCAGACGTCACGTGGCAAGGCCTACCCCGCCCCACACAGCCCTCAGACGTCACGTGGCAAGGTCTACCCCGCCCCACCCAGCCCTCAGACGTCACGTGACGAGGTATACCCCACCCCACCCAGCCCTCAGACGTCACATGGCAAGGTCTACCCCGCCCCACCCAGTCCTCAGACGTCACGTGACGAGGTCTACCCCCGCCCCACCCAGCCCTCAGACGTCATGTGACGAGGTCTACCCCGCCCCACCCAGCCCTCAGACGTCACATGACGTAGCCTACCCCGCCCCACCTAGCCCTCAGACGTCACGTGACGAGGTCTACCCCCGCCCCATCCAGCCCTCAGACGTCACGTGACGAGGTCTACCCCACCCCACCCAGCCCTCAGACGTCACATGGCAAGGTCTACCCCGCCCCACCCAGCCCTCAGACGTCACGTGACGAGGTCTACCCCGCCCCAACTGGCCCTCAGACGTCACGTGACGTGGTCTACCCCGCCCCAACTGGCCCTCAGACGTCACGTGGCAAGGCCTACCCCGACCCACCAGGCCCTCAGACGTCACGTGGCAAGGCCTACCCCGCCCCACCCAGCCCTCAAACGTCACTTGACGTGTTCTACCCCGCCCCACCCAGCCCTCAGACGTCACGTGACGTGGTCTACCCTGCCCCAACTGGCCCTCAGACGTCACGTGGCAATGCCTACCCCGCCCCACCCAGCCCTCAGACGTCACGTGGCAAGGCCAACCCCGCCCCACCAGGCCCTCAGACGTTACGTGGCAAGGCCTACCCCGCCCCACCAGGCCCTCAGACGTCACGTGGCAAGGCCTACCCCGCCCCACACAGCCCTCAGACGTCACGTGGCAAGGTCTACCCCGCCCCACCCAGCCCTCAGACGTCACGTGACGAGGTATACCCCACCCCACCCAGCCCTCAGACGTCACATGGCAAGGTCTACCCCGCCCCACCCAGTCCTCAGACGTCACGTGACGAGGTCTACCCCCGCCCCACCCAGCCCTCAGACGTCATGTGACGAGGTCTACCCCGCCCCACCCAGCCCTCAGACGTCACATGACGTAGTCTACCCCGCCCCACCTAGCCCTCAGACGTCACGTGACGAGGTCTACCCCCGCCCCATCCAGCCCTCAGACGTCACGTGACGAGGTCTACCCCACCCCACCCAGCCCTCAGACGTCACATGGCAAGGTCTACCCCGCCCCACCCAGCCCTCAGACGTCACGTGACGAGGTCTACCCCACCCCACCCAGCCCTCAGACGTCGCATGGCAAGGTCTACTCCGCCCCACCCAGCCCTCAGACGTCACGTGACGAGGTCTACCCCCGCCCCACCCAGCCCTCAGACGTCACGTGACGAGGTCTTCTCCCGCCCCACCCAGCCCTCAGACGTAACGTGACGAGGTCTATCCCGCCCCACCCAGCCCCCAGACGTCACGTGACGTGGTCTACCCCGCCCCACCCAGCCCTCAGACGTCACGTGGCAAGGCCTACCCCGCCCCACCCAGCACTCAGACGTCACATGGCAAGGCAAACCCCGCCCCACCCAGCCCTCAGACGTCACGTGACGAGGTCTACCCCGCCCCACCCGGCCATCAGACGTCACATGGCAAGGCCTACCCCGCCCCACCCAGGCCTCAGACGTCACGTGGCAAGGCCTACCCCCCCCCCCCACACACACCTGGCCCTCAGACGTCACATGGCAAGGCCTAACACGCCCCACCTGGCCCTCAGAACGTCACGTGGCAAGGCCTACCCCCGCCCCACCCAGCCCTCAGACGTCACGTGGCAAGGCCTACCCCCGCCCCACCCAGTCCTCAGAGGTCACGTGGCAAGGCCTACCCCGCCCCACCCAGCCCTCAAACGTCACGTGACGTGGTCTACCCCGCCCCACCCAGCCCTCAGACGTCACGTGACGTGGTCTACCCCGCCCCAGCTGGCCCCCAGACATCACGTGGCAATGCCTACCCCGCCTCACCCAGCCCTCAGACGTCACGTGGCAAGGCCTACCCCGCCCCACCAGGCCCTCAGACGTTATCATCATCATCATCATCAACATGTTTATTGTTTTATAACATATTTATATGGTATACATAAGGCAGAGTTGGCGCAAAAGCTGGGGAGCTTGACTCTAGGCGCCAACTCTAACACATATCATCAGGTACCTAATAACTCAACCGCTGCCGTATCACTGGTCATCGCGCGCAGCAGATCATACGCCGCGCGCCCCGCCAGAGGAGCGGACCCACCAGAGCCTGCACAGGACTACGATTTAATAAACACCAGTGAATCTGTGAGAGTTTTGCAAGTAGTTTTGGAGGTGACGGGCTACCGCGCGGCCGCCGCCGCTACTGAGACTCGTGCCGTGCAACAGGATTTGTGATTGGGTGGATCTGGACTCCTGCGTGAAGTTGTAGTGTAGACTCTGGGATATGTTGCTAATCAATTCGTTTCTATGACAAGTGTATATCGGGTATGAACAGATAAAGTGGTTTGTGTTTTCTTGTGGGTGCCCGCAGGCACATACCGGGGAGTCTGACTTCTGAATTATGAACATGTGGGCGTTTAGTTGGGACATATCAGTTCTCAATCTGGTGTGGAGAATGTTGCTTGCTTTAGTTCCATGTGAATAATATAAAGGGGGCTTGGGCATACCTAACTGTATACGTCACGTGGCAAGGCCTACCCCGCCCCACCCAGCCCACAGACGTCACGTGACGAGGTCTACCCCGCCCCAACTGGCCCTCAGACGTCACGTGACGTGGTCTACCCCGCCCCAACTGGCCCTCAGACGTCACGTGGCAAGGCCTACCCCGCCCCACCAGGCCCTCAGACGTCACGCGGCAAAGCCTACCCCCGCCCCACCCAGCCCTCAGACGTCACGTGACGTGGTCTACCCCGCCCCAACTGGCCCTCAGACGTCACGTGGCAAGGCCTACCCCGCCCCACCCAGCCCTCAGACGTCACGTGGCAAGGCCTACCCGGCCCAACCAGGCCCTCGGACGTCACGTGGCAAGGCCTACCCCGCCCCACCCAGCCCTCAGACGTCACGTGGCAAGGCCTACCCCGCCCCACCAGGCCCTCGGACGTCACGTGGCAAGGCCTACCCCGCCCCACCCAGCCCTCAGACGTCACGTGACGTGGTCTACCCCGCCCCAACTGGCCCTCAGACGTCACGTGTCAAGGCCTACCCCGCCCCACCAGGCCCTCAGACGTCACGCAGCAAAGCCTAACCCCGCCCCACCCAGCCCTCAGACGTCACGTGACGTGGTCTACCCCGCCCCAACTGGCCCTCAGACGTCACGTGGCAAGGCCTACCCTGCCCCACCCAGCCCTCAGACGTCACGTGGCAAGGCCTACCCTGCCCCACCCAGCCCTCAGACGTCACGTGACGTGGTCTACCCCGCCCCACCCAGCCCTCGGACGTCACATGACGTGGTCTACCCCGCCCCAACTGGCCCTCAGACGTCACGTGACGTGGTCTACCCCGCCCCAACTGGCCCTCAGACGTCACGTGGCAATGCCTACCCCGCCCCACCCAGCCCTCAGACGTTACGTGGCAAGGCCTACCCCGCCCCACCAGGCCCTCAGACGTCATCATCATCATCATCATCGACATGTTTATTGTTTTATAACATATTTATATGGTTTACATAAGGTAGAGCTGGCGCAAAAGCTGGGGAGCTTGACTCTAGGCGCCAACTCTAACACATATCATCAGGTACCTAATAACTCAACCGCCGCCGTATCACTGGTCATCGCGCGCAGCAGATCATACACCGCGCGCCCCGCCAGAGGAGCGGACCCACCAGAGCCTGCACAGGGCTACGATTTAATAAACACCAGTGAATTTGTGAGAGTTTTGCAAGTAGTTTTGGAAGTGACGGGCTACCGCGCGGCCGCCGCCGCTACTGAGACTCGTGCCGTGCAACAGGATTTGTGATTGGGTGGATCTGGACTACTGCGTGAAGTTGTAGTGTAGACTCTGGGATATGTTGCTAATCAATTCGTTTCTATGACAAGTGTATATCGGGCATGAACAGATACAGTGTGTTGTGTTTTCTTGTGGGTGCCCGCAGGCACATACCGGGGAGTCTGACTTCTGAATTATGAACATGTGGGCGTTTAGTTGGGACATATCAGTTCTCAATCTGGTGTGGAGAATGTTGCTTGCTTTAGTTCCATGTGAATAATATAAGGGGGCTTGGATATACCTAACTGTATACGTCACGTGGCAAGGCCTACCCCGCCCCACCCAGCCCTCAGACGTTCCGTGACGAGGTCTACCCCACCCCAACTGGCCCTCAGACGTCATGTGACGTGGTCTACCCCGCCCCACCAGGCCCTCAGACGTCACGTGGCAAGGCCTACCCCGCCCCACCCAGCCATCAAACGTCACGTGACGTGGTCTACCCCGCCCCACCCAGCCATCAGACGTCACGTGACAAGGTCTACCTCGCCCCACCCAGCCATCAGACGTCACGTGGCAACGCCTACCCCGCCCCAACTGGCCCGCAGACGTCACGTGGCAAGGCCTACCCCCGCCCCACCCGGCTCTCAGACGTCACGTGACGTGGTCTACCCCGCCCCAACTGGCCCTCAGACGTCACGTGGCAAGGCCTACCCCGTCCCACCTGGCCATCAGACGTCACGTGATAAGGTCTACCCCGCCCATCCCAGCCCTCAGACGTCACGTGACGAGGTCTACCCCGCCCCAACTGGCCCTCAGACGTCACGTGACGTGGTCTACCCCGCCCCAACTGGCCCTCAGACGTCACGTGGCAAGGCCTACTCCGCCCCACCAGGCCCTCGGACGTCACGTGACGTGGTCTACCCCGCCCCACCCGGCCCTCAGACGTCACGTGACGTGGTCTACCCCGCCCCACCCAGCCCTCAGACGTCACGTGACGTGGTCTACCCCGCCCCACCCATCCCTCTGACGTCACGTGACGTGGTCTACCCCACCCCACCAGGCCCTCGGACGTCACGTGACGAGGTCTACCCCTCCCCAACTGGCCCTCAGACGTCACGTGACGTGGTCTACCCCACCCCAACTTGCCATCAGACGTCACGTGACGAGGTCTACCCCGCCCCAACCGGCTCTCAGACGTCACGTGGCAAGGCCTACCCCGCCCCACCCAGCCCTCAGACGTCACGTGGCAAGGCCTACCCCGCCCCACCCAGCCCTCAGACGTCACGTGGCAAGGCCTACCCCGCCCCACCCAGCCATTAGACGTCGCGTGACGAGGTCTACCCCGCCCCACCCAGCCCTCAGACGTCACGTGACGAGGTCTATCCCGCCCCACCCGGCCCTCAGACGTCACGTGACGAGGTCTACCCCGCCCCAACTGGCCCTCGGACGTCACGTGTCAAGGCCTACCCCGCCCCACCAGGCCCTCGGACGTTACGTGGCAAGGCCTACCCCGCCCCACCCAGCCCTCAGACGTCACGTGACGTGGTCTACCCCGCCCCACCAGGCCCTCGGACGTCACGTGGCAAGGCCTACCCCGCCCCACACAGCCCTCAGACGTCACGTGACGTGGTCTACCCCGCCCCACCCAGCCCTCAGACGTCACGTGACGAGGTCTACCCCGCCCCAACTGGCCTTCAGACGTCACGTGACGAGGTCTACCCCGCCCCAACTGGCCCTCAGACGTCACGTGACGTGGTCTACCCCGCCCCAACTGGCCCTCAGACGTCACGTGACGAGGTCTACCCCGCCCCAACTGGCCCTCAGACGTCACGTGACGAGGTCTACCCCGCCCCAACTGGCCCTCAGACGTCACGTGACGTGGTCTACCCCGCCCCAACTGGCCCTCAGACGTCACGTGGCAAGGCCTACCCCGACCCACCAGGCCCTCAGACGTCACGTGGCAAGGCCTACCCGCCCCACCCAGCCCTCAAACGTCACTTGACGTGTTCTACCCCGCCCCACCCAGCCCTCAGACGTCACGTGACGTGGTCTACCCTGCCCCAACTGGCCCTCAGACGTCACGTGGCAATGCCTACCCCGCCCCACCCAGCCCTCAGACGTCACGTGGCAAGGCCAACCCCGCCCCACCAGGTTCTCAGACGTTACGTGGCAAGGCCTACCCCGCCCCACCAGGCCCTCAGACGTCACGTGGCAAGGCCTACCCCGCCCCACACAGCCCTCAGACGTCACGTGGCAAGGTCTACCCCGCCCCACCAGGCCCTCAGACGTTATCATCATCATCATCATCAACATGTTTATTGTTTTATAACATATTTATATGGTATACATAAGGTAGAGCTGGCGCAAAAGCTGGGGAGCTTGACTCTAGGCGCCAACTCTAACACATATCATCAGGTACCTAATAACTCAACCGCCGCCGTATCACTGGTCATCGCGCGCAGCAGATCATACACCGCGCGCCCCGCCAGAGGAGCGGACCCACCACAGCCTGCACAGGACTACGATTTAATAAACACCAGTGAATCTGTGAGAGTTTTGCAAGTAGTTTTGGAAGTGACGGGCTACCGCGCGGCCGCCGCCGCTACTGAGACTCGTGCCGTGCAACAGGATTTGTGATTGGGTGGATCTGGACTCCTGCGTGAAGTTGTAGTGTAGACTCTGGGATATGTTGCTAATCAATTCGTTTCTATGACAAGTGTATATCGGGTATGAACAGATAAAGTGGTTTGTGTTTTCTTGTGGGTGCCCGCAGGCACATACCGGGGAGTCTGACTTCTGAATTATGAACATGTGGGCGTTTAGTTGGGACATATCAGTTCTCAATCTGGTGTGGATAATGTTGCTTGCTTTAGTTCCATGTGAATAATATAAAGGGGGCTGGGGCATACCTAACTGTATACGTCACGTGGCAAGGCCTACCCCGCCCCACCCTGCCCTCAGACGTCACGTGACGAGGTCTACCCCGCCCCAACTGGCCCTCAGACGTCACGTGACGTGGTCTACCTCGCCCCAACTGGCCCTCAGATGTCACGTGGCAAGGCCTACCCCGCCCCACCAGGCCCTCAGACGTCACGCGGCAAAGCCTACCCCCGCCCCACCCAGCCCTCAGACGTCACGTGACGTGGTCTACCCCGCCCCAACTGGCCCTCAGACGTCACGTGGCAAGGCCTACCCCGCCCCACCCAGCCCTCAGACGTCACGTGGCAAGGCCTACCCCGCCCCACCAGGCCCTCGGACGTCACGTGGCAAGGCCTACCCCGCCCCACCCAGCCCTCAGACGTCACGTGACGTGGTCTACCCCGCCCCACCCAGCCCTCGGACGTCACGTGACGTGGTCTACCCCGCCCCAACTGGCCCTCAGACGTCACGTGACGTGGTCTACCCCGCCCCAACTGGCCCTCAGACGTCACGTGGCAAGGCCTACCCCGCCCCACCAGGCCCTCAGACGTCACGTGGCAAGGCCTACCCCGCCCCACCCAGCCCTCAAACGTCACGTGACGTGGTCTACCCCGCTCCACCCAGCCCTCAGACGTCACGTGACGTGGTCTACCCCGCCCCAACTGGCCCTCAGACGTCACGTGGCAAGGCCTACCCCGCCCTACCCAGCTCTCAGACGTCACGTGGCAAGGCCTACCCCGCCCCACCAGGCCCTCAGACGTCACGTGGCAAGGCCTATCCCGCCCCACCCAGCCCTCAGACGTCACGTGACGTGGTCTACCCAGCCCCAACTGGCCCTCAGACGTCACGTAACGTGGTCTACCCCGCCCCAACTGGCCCTCAGACGTCATGTGGGAAGGCCTACCCCGCCCCACCAGGCCCTCGGACGTCACGCGGCAAGGCCTACCCCGCCCCACCCAGCCCTCAGACGTCACGTGACGTGGTCTACCCCGCCCCAACTGGCCCTCAGACGTCACGTGAGGTGGTCTACCCCGCCCCAACTGGCCCTCAGACGTCACGTGACGTGGTCTACCCCGCCCCACCCAGCCCTCGGACGTCACGTGACGTGGTCTACCCCGCCCCAACTGGCCCTCAGACGTCACGTGACGTGGTCTACCCCGCCCCACCCAGCCCTCAGACGTCACGTGGCAAGGCCTACCCCACCCCACCCGGCCCTCAGACGTCACGTGGCAAGGCCTACCCCACCCCACCCGGCCCTCAGACGTCACGTGACGAGGTCTACCCCGCCCCAACTGGCCCTCAGACGTCACGTGACGTGGTCTACCCCGCCCCAACTGGCCCTCAGACGTCACGTGACGTGGTCTACCCCGCCCCAACTGGCCCTCAGACGTCACGTGACGTGGTCTACACCGCCCCAACTGGCCCTCAGACGTCACGTGACGTGGTCTACCCCGCCCCAACTGGCCCTTAGACGTCACGTGACGTGGTCTACCCCGCCCCACCCAGCCCTCAGACGTCACGTGGCAAGGCCTACCCCGCCCCACCCAGCACTCAGACGTCACAGGGCAAGGTCTACCCCGCCCACCCAGCCCTCAGACGTCTCGTGACGAGGTCTACCCCGCCCCACCCGGCCATCAGACGTCACATGGCAAGGCCTACCCCGCCCCACCTAGGCCTCAGACGTCACGTGGCAAGGCCTACCCCACCCCACCCAGCCCTCAGACGTCACATTGCAAGGTCTATCCCGCCCCACTCAGCCCTCAGACGTCACGTGACGAGGTCTACCCCGCCCCACCCAGCCCTCAGACGTCACATGACGTGGTCTACCCCGCCCCACCCAGCCCTCAGACGTCACATGACGTGGTTTACCCCGCCCCACCCAGCCATCAGACGTCACGTGACGAGGTCTACCCCGCCCCACCCAGCCCTCAGACGTCACGTGACGTGGCCTACCCCGCCCCACACAGCTCTCAGACGTCACGTGAGGTGGTCTACCCCGCCCCAACTGGCCCTCAGACGTCACGTGACGAGGTCTACCCCGCCCCACCCAGCCCTCAGACGTCACGTGATGAGGTCTACCCCCCGCCCCATCCAGCCCTCAGACGTCACGTGACGAGGTCTACCCCACCCCACCCAGCCCTCAGACGTCACATGGCAAGGTCTACCCCGCCCCACCCAGCCCTCAGACGTCACGTGACGAGGTCTACCCCACCCCACCCAGCCCTCAGACGTCACATGGCAAGGTCTACCCCGCCCCACCCAGCCCTCAGACGTCATGTGACGAGGTCTACCCCCGCCTCACCCAGCCTTCAGACGTCACGTGACGAGGTCTATCCCCGCCCCACCCAGCCCTCAGACGTCACGTGACAAGGTCTACCCCACCCCACCCAGCCCTCAGACGTCACGTGACGAGGTCTACACCGCCCCATCCAGCCCTCAGACGTCACATGACGTGGTCTACCCCGCCCCACCCAGCCCTCAGACGTCACGTGACGAGGTCTACCCCGCCCCACCCAGCCCTCAGACGTCACATGACGTGGTCTACACCGCCCCACCCAGCCATCAGACGTCACGTGACGAGGTCTACCCCGCCCCACCCAGCCCTCAGACGTCACGTGACGTGGCCTACCCTGCCCCATCCAGCCCTCAGACGTCACGTGACGTGGTCTACCCCCGCCCCACCCAGCCCACAGATGTCACGTGACGAGGTCTACCCCGCCCCACCCAGCCCTCAGACGTCACGTGACGAGGTCTACCCCGCCCCACCCAGCCCTCAGACGTCACGTGACGTGGTCTACCCCCGCCCCACCCAGCCCTCAGACGTCACGTGACGAGGTCTACCCCGCCCCATCCAGCCCTCAGACGTCACGTGACGAGGTCTACCCCGCCCCACCCAGCTCTCAGACGTCACGTGACGTGGTCTCCCCCCGCCCCACCCAGCCCTCAGACGTCACGTGACGAGGTTTACCCCGCCCCACCCAGCTCTCAGACGTCACGTGACAAGGTCTACCCCGCCCCACCCAGCCCTCGGACGTCACGTGACGTGGTCTACCCCGCCCCAACTGGCCCTCAGACGTCACGTGACGAGGTCTACCCCGCCCCACCCAGCCCTCAGACGTCACATGACGTGGTCTACCCCGCCCCATCTGGCCCTCAGACGTCACGTGACAAGGTCTACCCCGCCCCACCCAGCCCTCAGAAGTCACGTGACGTGGTCTACCCCGCCCCAACTGGCCCTCAGACGTCACGTCACGTGGCAAGGCCTACCCCCGCCATGGGCGTCGCCACCACTACGGCCAGTACGGACATTGTCCGTACAAGTTGGCGAACCTCCAAAAACTTGTACGGACTGTCCGTACAAGTTTGCGGAACCATTTGAAGGTGCAGAAGTAGATATATCGATACCTGAATAGTTTATATTCTAATTATCATCAGATGGACTATTTGTGACGAATCGTGACGAATTACCTCTATTCATGGAACTTATTGCTCAACAGAAAAAGCATCTTGTTGTGCCAACCCCAACTTAAACGCAAAAATGGCCAATTGGAATGAATTGTTAACGTTTTTCGTCTGGAGTTGGGAATAGGAGTAGGCGCGACAACTGCAAGAGGCATTTCCATTTTGCCCTTGTCATTGCTAAAACGTTTAGCCGTTTAGTGAGCGGTGCTTGATTTGAAGCGGGTACCGAAAGTTTGGAGACGATATTGGCGGTAGTTTACGAGATATTGCGAAATACGCGAGGGAGCAAAACAAAATACTCTCGTGTTAGTCACTAGTCCAGTAACATAAATGGTCAGGCCATAATTTTACTGAGCGGTATTTGGCTTCCTCCTTGCGCTAACAACGCTGATGCACGCGCGTTTTATTTTAAATGGATCCAAGCACAATGTATTAGGCCTAACCCGCGCCGTGCTGGGGAGGGGGGCGTTTGGATGTGCCTCCTGAAATTTTAGGACATACAAGGAGCAAACGGGAGACCTAGAGACGTGCTAGCTAGAGGAATGTGACTGATATCACAGTGTTTATCTCGTCAAGATGCGTCTCCCCATATGCAACATGACCGACCTGGGTCACCAAATGACCGTGTCCTGAGGTCATATTTTTAACTTAACCCAATCCGGTCACCATAAGTATGGTTCGGATCATCTTGACGAGGCAAACACCATGGCGTTAAAATTGTTTCCCTATCTTTATTAGGTAAAACGTTATGCACGAACAACTTTTGGGAAGAAAATGCAACATGACATTTGGTTACCTCTGGAGCATAAACTGTTGACATTATATACATTTTGAGGATGCCTAAGCGATATAATTTGTCAAGAGTCGATTGCGCTTCTCCGTTTGTTCCAAGCTATCATAGTTCCCGAGATATTGTTTTTTGTTGTTGGAGCGAAGTCATAAAATTGAAAAATGTTACCTTTGATAACCTCAATATTGACTTAAGCGAAAAAGTCACAAACATAGGAACAAGGGGCCGGAAGACCATGGCCGCCCCACTTTTTGGCTATTTTGTTGCTAGAAATATTTGCCTAAATTATCCAGATATACCTCAAATAACAATTTTTTTTAAGCAATATATTTTGATAACATAGACACGCATTTCCAGTATAGATTGTGAAAGTAGCGCAAAATTCGAAAATAGCGCATGTTGTAAGTTGTTATGATATTGTGTGCTTCGGGGGAGCAATCTGGGACAGCGGTAAGACATTTGCTTTCTGTGTCAGGGACCGGGGTTCAAATGAGTGACTCAAATCCCTCGGCGGGCCTCTGCAAAAATTCGTCCCGGCCCCTATATCCCTTGAAACAGGGTGAGAGTTAGCGTTTTGGTCACAGGAGGATATGGTCGCTGTCGCTGTGAGCGCGCCGCGGTGAGCGGACGCGAGCGCGGGCTCTCCTCCCCACCCCGCTTTGCCTTGGAGGAGTGTGTCAGTGAGTGTCTGGCCAGTGCTACACATCGTTTCTCGGTCAGTACGGGTTCACACTGATCAGCCAAGTCATCATCGTCACCACCAACTTCACCATCGTCTTCTTTAGAACCGTGAGTCAGCCGTTATGCACCTCGACATGGCACGTCTACTCACGCTACTCTCTGTTGTCCGGGTGCTAGTGCTGATCTGCAACGCGGTCTCCTACCCCGTCGACCCCGCGTGTCACCATCGCCAGCTTCGTCACCAGCATCATCACTCGCGGCTCTTAACCGAAGCGAACACCAGGCGCCCGGTACGACCTGCCGGCCCACTGCGTTCGGCCCGCGAGCCCCGGCCGCCGGAGCTCACATTCGCGGCGGCTGCGGCCCCCCCTGGCCGGCCCGCCGAACCTGAGCCGCACCAGAGGTTTTTTCAACTGCAACCTGAGCCGCGTCAGCAGCCCCTCGCCTGCCCCGCCCCGGGCGGTGACGTCACCACCCCGCTCGGTGTCACAGTCGACCGACGAGACTCCCCTCCCTCAAGCAGCCCGACCCCTCCCGCCAGTGGCGCGGCCCCGCCTACCGGTGACGTCAGCCCGGCCCGGCCGGGTCGGGACGGCACGCCGAGAGCGCAGCCGCGCAGCGGTGGCCGACGGCCGCAGCGCCGGGGGGCGCGTGGACGGAGGGGGAGAGGAGGCGGCAACACTGGCAACGGCACCCGCATCAACACCTGTAACAGCATCCGCATCGGCTCCATCAACGTCCAATCACTGAAGCCCAAGCTCCTTGACCTAGCCAACGACCTGTATCGTCTGGATTACGATACCATCGCAATCTCCGAGACGTGGCTCCGGCCCAGCACTCCAACCAGACTGCTAGTCATCCCAGGCTACACCCTCCACCGTGCTGACCGCCCCGACAACCGCGGGTACGGTGGAGTTGCTCTGGCCACCAAACACACCATCACGGCATCTCCGCTCAAGCTCACCACCGATAAGAGCCCAGACAGCAAGCTCGAGTCCCTCTGGGCCGTCATCAAGCAGGAACGAGGACGCCAACTTGTGATCGGTAGTGTCTACCGCCCACCTCGACACACGGTCACGGCGCTGCAGGCGGACTTTGACGACTTGGAGCGCCAGCTGCAGCAGGTTTTAGCGAAGTGCCCGACCGCGTCCACGGTGATTTGCGGTGACCTGAACTGTGACCTTTTGAAGGCTGGTCACGACCCTGGCCGTAGGCGCTTAGAGGAGTTTCTCCACGATTACTCGCTATTTCAATCGGTAACATCCTCCACGTACGCCTCAGGCTCTCTACTGGATGTTTGTATCGTTCAGCGCCGTGACATTGTTTTAGACTGCCGCACCGCTCACTGTAATTATAGCCCCCATAACTTTATCCGTGTCAGCATGAACATTCCCCGTGTTCGCCGTAAACCGACCGTCACCCGCTCTCGCTGTCTCAACCGCATCGATGGTGGTGCCTTTCTTCGCGACCTACAAACCGCTGATTGGGGGGGAGTTTTTATCTCTACGACCGTTGCCGACAAGTGGTGCTCCTTCATGTCAAATTTTCTACCGATTCTCGACGCACACGCCCCGCTGCGGGATGTCAGGATTCGCAACCCCACCGCGCCTCCAGTCTCCGACCAGACTCGGTCGCTCATGGCCCAGCGCCGCGCAACCCTGCGCCAGGCAGGCAGAGGGTCCCCTGAGTACCGAGAACTCAATCGAGCCGTCCGGTCCGCCATTCGCCGGGACACACGTTTAGCAATAGGCCAGCGCATACGCGAGCAAGGCGCGCACACAGTCTGGCGGAACATGCGAGCCGTCATAGGCGACAAAAAGGCGGCGCAAAAGGTTCAGCCACAGGTAACCGTCGAAGACCTGAACGCGTTTTTTGTGTCTGTGGGTCCCCGAGTCGCGGCAGAAATAGCCGCTGGTGGCGCGGCCCCGGCCCCTGCCTGCCGCCTTCCGCGAGTCGGTGCCTGCACATTATTCTTATCCCCTATTGACCTAGTCTCACTTACTCGAACCATCGCCACCATGCGTAACTCTCCAGCACGCGGTGCGGACGGAATCTGTATCCGAGTCATCAAAGCAGTCCTCCCTGCTATCGGTGAAGTCATCCTTCACATCGTCAACTCCTCACTTACCCTGGCCGAATTCCCCGAATCCTGGAAACATTCCATCATTCACCCGATCCACAAGTCTGGCGACCCATCTGACCCATCAAACTTCCGTCCAATCTCAATCATACCTGTCATCTCCAAAGTGGTAGAGCGGGTGGTGCAGAAGCAGCTCTACTCCTACCTATCCGACAATCATCTCCTCTCTCCTTCCCAGCACGGTTTCCGACCCCATCACTCCACAGAAACCGCGCTACTGTCCATCACCGATCGCATGCTTTCCGCCACCGATAGCGGGGAGATATCACTACTTTGCCTCCTCGACCTAAGTAAAGCTTTTGACGTCATCGACCACGACCTACTCCTGAACAAATTGCAGCAGCATGGAGTTGACACCACATGGTTCCATTCTTACCTCCACGGACACACCCAAAGTGTGTCATCAGGCGCCGTGACCTCTCGACCACTCGCTAACACCATGGGCATTTTTCAGGGGTCGGCCCTGGGGCCTTTGTTGTTCAGCATCTTTGCTAACGACATGGCGTCGCTTTCTGAAGGCGGCGTGGTGCAGTACGCGGACGATACCCAGGTGCTTATCACCGGCAAAAAGGGCGACCTACCAGCGCTCATCTCCCGCTTGGAGCTAACTCTCGTCACACTGGATTCTTGGTTTCGCGCGAACGGCCTCAAAGTAAACACGGCAAAAACTCAGCTCATCGCTTTCGGTAGCCGCCAAAATTTGCGCAATCTGCCACATTTTCAGGTCACCTTCCGTGACGCAGCCCTCCAACCCGTGAAGGAAGTCAAAAATCTGGGCATCACTTTTGATCAAACACTGTCGTGGGACGCTCATGTGTCCCACGTCAGCCGCAGCTGCATAGGCATCCTGGCCGGCCTCTCCCATGCGCGCCACCTCTTACCTGATGGCATCATCACCACACTGGTCACTGCGCTGGTCCTCCCGCACGTCAGATACTGCATATCTGTATACGGCAATGGCACCCAGAAGAACCTGGACAAAATTCAAAAGATCTTAAACTATGCTGCTCGCACCATTTTCGGACGTCGCAAATTTGATCACGTGTCCGACCTGCGGGAAGGGCTAGGCTGGCTGACTGCCCACCAACTCGCTGACGCGGCCACGCTCAGCATGGCACACAAAATCATGGCGAATGGCGAACCGGACGTGCTCGCAGGCGCCTTCCGCACAAACAGCTCTGTCCGCGCCAGATCCACCAGGCAGGACCAGCAGCTGCACGTCCCCCACTCCAGAACTGAGGCCGGTAAGCGGAGGTTCTCCTGCAGGGCACCCGCCCTGTACAACGGACTCCCACCTGACATCTCGCAGCTGGGGCCGCCAGCTTTCACGCGCGCGGTGAAACGACACCTCGGGTCCGCTACTACGGACGACGGACACCCACAAGACGACTGATCTCAGTGACCCGTGTCTGTCGTGATATATGTGAATGTTGGTGGTTTTAGGATTTAGGCTGTGCGACTGTGTGCTCTCTTTCACTGCATGTCTTACTCCCCCACTCGACCCGGGGCTTAATAGCCACGCCAACTTGTGGATGCCCCGTGAAGTAAATACATACATACATACATACATGGTGCTTGGTCCACCACATTGTGTGCTTCGAAACAAGAATAGAAGTGAGCTGTAAAAAGCTAGTAACTTGGTTAAAATATGTATTTACAAAATTAGTATGTTCAAATGTAATGATTATCTCGTCATTGCTTACACAACGAGGATAATATTGTCAGTGGCGAAGGATTCACTCGCTGGTCCAGTAACGCTGCTTTTATCACATGCTTACATATGAAGCTTCTCGACACAGCGCTACGTTTTCTGACACAACGCTGAATGACAGGACAAAACGTCTAATATATTCAGGAGGAGAGTCCTTACAACTAGAGTATACAGTAAGTGATTTCTCGACATGGCCTTTAAAACTGCTATCTCAGCGCTAAAAATCCCATTATGAAAATGACTGGTTTCCTTTAAACACCGTATTGACACCACTGCAAGAGATCACGTCCTATCCCCCCCCCCCCCCCCTCCCGCTCGAAAGGTTCGACGTCATGGTGTGTCCGTACAAGTTTTGAAACCGTGGCGACGCCACTGACCCCCGCCCCACCAGGCCCTCAGATGTCACGTGACAAGGCCTATCACCGCTCCACCCACACGTTAACGGGGTCAGTGTTTCGAAGTTCAATGCGCTGTCTCTTGATACAAGATGGCGGCGGCGTCTTCTGGGGTCAATATGACAGGCGGCGTTGCTGGGACCGCGCAGTCAGGGACCCGGGAGCCGGCGGGGGGAGGGGGGGGGGGATGGGGTGGCAACCCACGCCACCCCCCGTCAACTTTGGGGCTGTGGGCAACATACCCAACGTTGTGGATGATCTGTTCACTCTTTACACTCTATATAAGTGAGTTCTGCAGACACTCGATTGGACACACATGAACCCTGACATGACGTCAGCCTAGCCGGGGTATCAGTATCAGCCTAGCCGGGGTATCAGTATCAGCCTAGCCGGGGTATCAGTCAGCGTCAGATACTCGATCGGACACACATGAACCCTGACATGACGTCAGTCCAGTCTAGCCGGGGTATCAGTCCAGTCTAGCCGGGGTATCAGTATCAGCCTAGCCGGGGTATCAGTATCAGCCTAGTCGGGGTATCAGTCAGCGTCAGATACTCGATCGGACACACATGAACCCTGACATGACGTCAGTCCAGTCTAGCCGGGGTATCAGTGTCAGCCTAGCCGGGGTATACTAACAGCCTAGCCGGGGCATCAGTATCAGCCTAGCCGGGGTATCAGTATCAGCCAAGCCGGGGTATCTGTATCAGCCAAGCCGGGGTATCTGTATCAGCCTAGCCGGGGCATCAGTCAGCGTCAGATACTCGATCGGACACACACGAACCTGACATGACGTCAGTCCAGTCTAGCCGGGGTATCAGTGTCAGCCTAGCCGGGGTATACTAACAGCCTAGCCGGGGCATCAGTATCAGCCTAGCCGGGGTATCTGTATCAGCCAAGCCGGGGTATCTGTATCAGCCAAGCCGGGGCATCAGTATCAGCCTAGCCGGGGTATCAGTATCAGCCAAGCCGGGGTATCTGTATCAGCCAAGCCGGGGTATCAGTATCAGCCTAGCCGGGGTATCAGTATCAGTCTAGCCGGGGTATCTGTATCAGCCTAGCCGGGGTATCAGTGTCAGCCTAGCCGGGGTATACTAACAGCCTAGCCGGGGCATCAGTATCAGCCTAGCCGGGGTATCTGTATCAGCCAAGCTGGGGTATCAGTATCAGCCAAGCCGGGGCATCAGTCAGCGTCAGATACTCGATCGGACACACATGAACCTGACATGACGTCAGCCTAGCCGGGGTATCAGTCAGCGTCAGATACTCGATCGGACACACATGAACCCTGCTCTGCCGTCAGCCTAGCCGGGGTATCAGTCAGCGTCAGACACTCGATCGGACACACATGAACCCTGCTCTGCCGTCATCCTAGCCGGGGTATCAGTCAGCGTCAGATACTCGATCGGACACACACGAACCTGACATGACGTCAGTCCAGTCTAGCCGGGGTATCAGTATCAGCCTAGCCGGGGTATCAGTATCAGCCAAGCCGGGGTATCTGTATCAGCCTAGCCGGGGTATCAGTATCAGCCTAGCCGGGGCATCAGTCAGCGTCAGATACTCGATCGGACACACACGAACCTGACATGACGTCAGTCCAGTCTAGCCGGGGTATCAGTATCAGCCTAGCCGGGGTATCAGTATCAGCCAAGCCGGGGTATCAGTATCAGCCTAGCCGGGGCATCAGTCAGCGTCAGACACTCGATCGGACACACATGAACCCTGCTCTGCCGTCATCCTAGCCGGGGTATCAGTATCAGCCTAGCCGGGTATCAGTATCAGCCAAGCCGGGGTATCAGTCAGCGTCAGACACTCGATCGGACACACATGAACCCTGATATGACGTCAGTCCAGTCTAGCCGGGGTATCAGTATCAGCCTAGCCGGGGTATCAGTATCAGCCTAGCCGGGGTATCTGTATCAGCCTAGCCGGGGTATCAGTATCAGTCTAGCCGGGGTATCAGTCAGCGTCAGATACTCGATCGGACACACATGAACCCTGATATGACGTCAGTCTAGCCGGGTATCAGTCAGCGTCAGATACTCGATCGGACACACATGAACCCTGCTCTGCGTCATCCTAGCCGGGGTAATCAGTCAGCGTCAAGGCCATGTTAGTGTGCAGCAGTGTTCGTCACTGGCCCACCAACCCCCATCCCGGACCAGGCCCGTCAAATGCATAATATTGAGGCCCAGGCCCAGTCCGGCCCCGTTCAGATTAAGCATATAATTATTTTTACAGAATTTGCAATCATTTTCCTATCATATTTACTTGTGTACTATAAATTTGAAACACTGCACCAACTATGCTAACCAAAAATACAAAAAGCCACAGCCGCAGCACAACAGTGTGTTGCTGTGTAAGTGAACTGCTGGTTAACATATTTTTTACTCTGACCTGAGCTTGTGCGACGCGCGCATTACTTCAAAATTGTCAGGCCCAGGCCCATCCAGAGCCCAGCTATTTCCTAAAGTTGAGGCCCGCCAATCCCAGCACAGGCCCAGCCCATGGCCCATAGGGCCAGCCCATGGCGAACTTGGAGTGACAGCCAGCTGCTATCAGTGTCAGCCAGCCCGGCCGGAATTAATCCTATGTAACGCCGCATTAGATATCAACGGTCCGAAGAGCGTCACCTGTTTGAATTGTGCGAATACACAGTACGGCGATACGGAGCTGCCGCCAGCTTGAGGGCGTGTTTGTCAGACGTACGAACGTGCTTCAGCCGAGAGGACGTGCCTCTAACCATCTCACGTGGACTCGGTAAAAAACAAATATATGCTGTTAACAAAGTTGTGCACCCTTTGGTTAAAATCGAGGTCAATTTCAGCTCCATGTTGCTCCAAATTTACGCCCTATAGGGCGTCTCTTTAGTGTCTGGTGCTTTATTCAGCAACTTAGTAGCTTAGCGATGTTTGTACGCTACCTACGGGTAGTTCGTAATAGCATGTGGAAAGAATCAGTGTGCTACCAGAATAGTCTTACCTGTTGAGGATTATCGCTGCAGTAGTTTTCAAGCAGCCAAGTGCTTTAATCATAGCATTTTAAACCCTATTACTGTCGGGATAACACTAAACGATTCTATCGGGATGGGGGGGGGGGGCTATTGCCCTTCTTATCTCGGAAACCGCTGGTCCAATTATCTCTGGAGAACGGAATTCGACTCCTTGGAGCATGAACTACATTACTGTATTAATAAATATGCAAAATTTGGACATGTGGCGGATACAGTTTGCAAAACAAATGGGAAAACCTGCATTTTAGATGCTTGGCCTGGGACGTTTTTTTAACGCAATTTTTTTCATGTGTTGGATTTTCGTCACCTAATTGTATGCTTTAACAACCTACTTTAAAACAAAATGTGGAAATAAACCCAATGGTTTCCTCAGACAATTCAAAGGGGGGGTATCTAAAGATGTCACTATAATATTTGTGCCGCTTTGATCTCTGTTTTAGATGCTTATAATTATATGTATATGCATGCGAATGTAAATTATGGTTGTTTTTATTTGTGCAGTGGCGTGCTCAGGAGGGGAGTTACGCCATTTATACTTCATTTATGTTTAATAAACTGCTCATGATGATGATGAAGGAAGGGGAGGGGAATTGAGTTTTGCCTTTTGTTATCTTTATCTTTGCTTATTGATATATTGTGCTATGTAGTGTCACCCCACAGGTCCACAATTTCCCCTAATTGCATACATTAGACCGCCTGTGCCCCAAAATACAATTAAGATCCATGCAGATGACATTGCATGAAATTACCCACTGCAAAATATCGTTCAGGGGCGCTAAACACATTGCGTTTGAACGGAGTCAAACATATGCCCCCAAAATTCGTCCCTGGAGTCACCCTTGCAAAAAATCAAAAATATTAAACGTAGCAAGGCATTGCTAACACAGGTCACCAAGTTTCAAGTTGATATCTTTTGCTATGTAGTGTTACACGTCTTGGTTCCACAACTTCCCCCAATGTCATCCCTGGAGGCGCCCATAGCATTGGGACATACGCTTACAACCCACCCTAGGAACCGCCTATGCCACACAAAACAATTGTGATCCATGCAGATGGTATTACACGAGATAGTCCACCGCGAAATATCGTTTGGGGTTAATAAAAACCATGTGTGTATACAATTGCACCAAAAAAATCCGTTCCTGGAGTCGCCTGTGGGAAGCCCCAAAAATACTAAAAATCACACAAGGTGTGCAAAGAACAGCTAAGAAGGTTCACTGAGTTCAAAACTCTTTTCTTGCAAGAATCGATGAAATACTAGTGACCCAAAATGCCTCCCAAAATACGTCACTGAAGGCGACCATTGCGCAATCCAAAATTTGAAAAAAAGTTCAACATGTCTACAAATGGCAGTAAGGAAAGGTGTAAAGGTCGTAGGCTCGTATACAACTGTTACAACTGTTAGAGAATGAGAACTGATTCCCTTTGAAAGCCGAGTCACGCTGAAACCCAACATGCCCCCAAAAACCACGCTGGAGCCGCCCCTGGTGAGCAGAAAATTTGATTTTTTCTCCAAAATGTGCCAATAAATATTTCGGAAAAGTCGAAAAGTTTGATGGCCGTATCGTCACTCGTTTGGGGTGCGGAAAACCCTTAACCCGGCAGTCACTGGGTATATCTGTAACACGACTCACTGGGGGGGGGGGGGGGGGTAGCCCCTCCTGGTATCTTCAGAACTAATGATCGCATCGGGACGCGCGCAAGGCGGCAGTCGAAAGCGCTCAATGAATAAGCCTAACGCACACTTACAAATTTCAAATTAAGGTCAATGTCAGGTCATGGTCAAATCAAACGTCAAAATCGAGGTATTTGAGTTTATGGACAATACCTTGCCATCCATGGCCTTCGATTGCGCCTATAATCCCCCAAAATGTCTGTCAAAGGTATGATACATATCTCACATGAGCTAAAGTGAGATTGTTGGAAAATATCAAGGTCAAGGGCAGGTCACAAAAGGTCACTACAAACAAAATATCTACGAAAGTCATGCAGCAAATGTTTTATGGATGGTTTTACGCGTAGAATTCGATAGTGATAGTCATTTACCACCTGACTTCATTTACGTAAAGTTAGTATGAAGTTCAGGTCAAGTTCAGGTCACTGAAGGTCAAAATTGAAATTGATTAAATCGAAATGAAAAAAATATGTTTCTATATCAGTTTTATCTAACAAATACGGTGCTGGCATTTATTTGCCTGTATCTGGTCAATAAGGCAAAAAAACGCAATTTCAAATGACGTCATGATTTACCCATACTTTATATGCCATGTCAGTCAAAGAAGATGATATCATTTGAAATTTGGTATGGTTGTTGCCCATATTTCTTTATCTGACATCTATTCCGTTTTTTATATCTTCGAAAGAAATGATTTTTGTGAAAAAACAATTTTTTTATATAAAATTATTGGGGTAAAAAAACAACATTTTCGAAATTTAGAGATAGGTGGTTTGTAGCCCTGGTGATTTTCTGCCTTTTAACGTTTTTGGATTGCATTTTGCTTCAAATGTGGCAATTTGTACGGCCTGGCAAAGTTTAGCTGATTTTTGTGTCAAAATCGTGTTAGTGAAAATCTGACGAAATTGCTTTGTTTTGCACAAAATATGTAAAAATGATCCCCGGAAAAGTACTGAAAGTTTGGCGTTGATATCTGCATTAATTGTTGAGATATCTTAATATTCCTAAGGGGGTGGGGGGGCTAAACGACCCCTTAACATGCCGCAGTGGCACTGCGCGTGTTAAAGGGGTCGTTTAGCCCCCCACCCCACCCTCCCACACTAAAAGGGTTAACCAACCGATTACTTATACTTAAACGATCCGTTTCTGACGTCGTCCCTGCTTATTTGAAGACGATGGCGACATCTGGAGGGACCGGCATGACGTCAGTGGGGCAGACTTCGGGTGATACCAGCCTCCATCAGGCAGAGTCCAGCCTCCAGCAACTGACCGTGAGTAACTCAGTCTACCAACTTACGTATGTAGCATTCTGCATCCAACGATGATAATTTTACCAGTATAAATAGGACTTGACAGTGCACAACAGCAGCATAATAGCCGACAAAGCCGAAAATGGCCGATTTAATAGTGACAAGCAGCACCCCGATAGGTCACTGGCCTGCCGGTGTGTCGGCTTCAGGAGAAACTCAGCTTTAACCCGGCATTGACTGAGGTCTCAGCAGAACGTCATTGACTGAAAGGGGGCGGGGGCGTTTACCCCGCGCACTGCAGGGGTTTGCGCCGAACACGAACTGCAGGGGGGTGGATTTAAGCCCCTGCCGTGAGATCTCGAAAACTACACTACGTAGTGACAAGAAGAAAACGGCGTTCGATAGCTTGATACAAGTTCTATCGAAAGTATTTCAGTATTTGTTTTAAGTCAGGTCAAAATTGAGGTCACCAGAGGACATCAAATGTCAAATTTTCAGTTTTTTCCTGTTTTAGGACTTCGCCCCAGAAATTCTCATATATATATATATATATATATAATATATATATATATATATATATATATATATATATATATATATATATATATATATATATATATATATATATATATATATATATATATATATATTATATATATATATATATATATATATATATATATATATATATATATATAATATATATATATATATATATATATATATATATATATATATATATATATATATATATATTATATATATATATATATATATATATATATATATATATATATATATATATATATATATATATATATATATATATATATATATATATATATATATATATATATATATATATATATATATATATATATATATATATATATATATATATATATATATATATATATATATATATATATATATATATATATATATAATATATATATATATATATATATATATATATATATATATATATATATATATATATATATATTATATATATATATATATATATATATATATATATATATATATATATATATATATATATATATATATATATATATATATATATATATATATATTATATATATATATATATTATATATATATATATATATATATATATATATATATATATATATATATATATATATATATATATATATATATATATATATATATATATATATATATATATATATATATATATATATATATATATATATATATATATATATATATATATATATATATTTTATATATATATATATATATATATATATATATATATATATATATATATATATATATATATATATATATATATATATATTATATATATATATATATATTATATATATATATATATATATATATATAATATATATATATATATATATATATATATATATATATATATTATATATATATATATATATATATATATATATATATATATATATAATATACATATACATATACATATACATATACATATACATATATATATATATACATATATACATATATACATATATATATATATATATATATATATATATATATAATA